>JAULJZ010062028.1:0-13481 GCA_032270985.1 Heliamphora pulchella
ATTTTTCATTACAAAATATTTTAATTAAAACCGAATATTCGAATTAATTAAATTAACAGGATAAATCAAACCAATATTTATCATCCACGCAATTAATATATAAAAAAAAATTAAATGCAAAATAAATATAAATCTCGATTTTATGATCCGATTGAAATTCTAAAGAGTTTTAGTCTACTGTCAAGAGATAAGCTTCGAGTATCCTATTTGAATCATGATTTTTTGATATTATTTTTATCAAGAACTTTAAGCCAATCAAAACACTGCTTGCATCAAAACACTGTTTGAAAAAATGCTGCACGTTGCAACAGATTGCTGCGGTTTTGTTTCAGTATGGAATTTGCGCCAATTTTTGTGATTTGCGCTACTGTTTAATGGCTTAAAAGCCACTGCTCACGCCTGGGAAAACCACTGTTGCGAGTGTTCGGCCTTGGAAAATTGCTGTGTCAAAATCGCCACTGTTGTGTTCGGAATATACGCCAGTTTTTGCACCGGAATATGCGCTTCAGCAGCTATTTTGAAAAACTTGCGCCATTGGATGAATGTTTGGAAATCACTGTTTCACACACACAGTGATTTGAAACCAGCTTTAAAATCAAACAACCGAAACAGTGTGCCGCTTTTGTTGGTCTTGGAAACTGGCGTGTGAAAGCTGCTTGGAATAGCGCCATGTTTGGCGCCGCTAGTTTTGGAAAACCACCAAAGCCTACATGCTTCTTTTGCACCGAAACAATGATCAACCATGAATCCCAAGCACCGCCGCCGTGTGTTCTTCCATACTTGTTCTTCAACTGTTCTTCTTTATTTATTTATTTTTTTTATTACATAAAATTAAAAAAAAAAACACGAGAACAAGAAATCGAAAAATAATAAAATTTACATTGATCCTATGCCTCCGTAGAGTTCACAATCAATTAATCTATCACGGTCAACCCCCGTGATTAAAAAATTAATTAAATCATCATTCATTCAAACCATTCAATCAAACATGAAAATAATAGATGATTATAAAATCGAGATTAGAACGCCTGCAAAACAAAGTTAGCAACAGTTCTAAATCTACCCGAGCCCGATAAACCGTAAACAAAAAACAAAATGGCTTTGATACCAATTTGTTTGAGGCAATACTGCCAAGATCATTATTTTTAAAAATGATTAATCGATAAAAAATTAACTAGACGGGCAAATGTCAAAACGGACTCCAAATAAAATTTTTGACGAAGAACGATCAAAATAAAACCCGTGCAACCAAAGTTAATTTAGAAGAATACCTCTTGTAGATCTAATTTTCAACTACGACTTGATTCCGAGTTAAAGCTCTGGTCAAATCTTCTACTGTATTTCCTTACGTGATCCTCGAACGTGGTGTGGGTTACGATCCTCAGAAAATTTGTACCGGTAGAACCCCAATATATTTTTTTTTTAAGTCTTGAAAGAAAAAAATAATATATCAAGAATGATATAAAAATCTATCAAAACTGGTTCAGTCTACCCGCATATATATAGGGTTACAGTAGGGACCTAGGGAGTAATTACGAGTAAGACTTCCAGTGTAACACAGATACCTACGGGCGATTTTTGCAATTATGAAAAGTTGCAGCGATTTTTGCAATTTCCATAAAACACTGAATTACAGTTCACACCACTAAATAACTATAATTGCACTATGACCCATAATCTCAAGACCTTCTTGCATTGAGCTCCTGTTATTAAATGCTTACCATTTCTCCTCACGTTCAGATTCTCGATACCCGCCAATTAAATTTAATTACTAACAATTTAATTTAATCGGCATCTTCATATTCCTTAAACCCGTCCACTTACCTTATTTAACCGCTGGATAATTAAATCCACCAGCAAGGTTTGGCCCGATCAAAACTTATAAGCATTCTTAAGGGGGTATCATCAATCTCGATCTTTCGGGACGTGAATTCCATCAATAATTAATATTTGTCAAATCAATAATATCTCTATCCAATAGACCCATATAAGATCGCACCCTCTAATGTATCAAGAAAACGAACATTAAATATATGCAAATCAATAATTATTTCCGAATTAAGAGGATAAACACTATTCATAATAACATTGGGGTGCGAATTAATTTATATAGGTAGTAGTCAGTACTAAATTAATTATCCAAAATGTCCCGTTCAATACACACAAAGTGTACTGACACAGAGAGTCGGAACAATAGACGACGCTATTATCTGTTCCCCGTAAGCAAAGCAGGCCTATTAAAACTTTGTGCCACAATCGTACCGATGGTATGTCCATTTTCATCTAAACTGTGAATATAAAATTTATATTCTACAAGAACCTAAAATCTGATCTTCTACGTGTAAACTGTACTCTACACACCAGATTAAATACTATACAGAATATCGAATATCCATGCATAACAAATAAATGATATACATACATTACTCACAAAGATTCTCATAAAATAAAAAATTAATTTTATTAAAATTAAATTAAATACTAAAAATATGATTTTCAATATACCAACAACCCTAACACTCTACACAACATATTAAATATTGTACAGAATAAAAAACATTCATGCATAACATTAAAGAAATAATGTTGCATATATTGCACATTAAGATTCTCATAAAATAAAAAAATTAATTTTATTAAAATAAAATTAAATACTAAAATCAAATAAAATTCATGATTTTTAGTATATAATCCTAACAATCTCCCATTTATACTCAAAATCACACTGCTATACATCTGACTCCCATGCTTTCTATATGACTATCAAAAATTTTAGCTAGTAAGCTCTTTGTAAAAGGATCTGTAAGGTTGTTTCCTTATGCAATCTTGATCACAACAACATTATCACTCTATACAATTTCTCGTATCAGGTAATGCTTAGCTCATTGTGCCTTTCTTTCTTGTGGACCCTTGACTCCTTCGAGTTTGCAACCGCTTCGCTATTGTCACAATAAAGTGTAATAACCGACTGAGCTGAAGGCACCACATCTAGATCCAACAGGATGTTCCTATGCCAAATGGCCTCCTTGGCTGCTTCAGAAGCTGTGATGTACTCGGCTTTCATGGTGGAATCAGTAATGAAGGATTGCTTAATACTCCTCAAACTAATTGCTCCACCTCCTAAGGTAAACATATATCTTGAGGTAGATTTACGAGAATCTTTATCTGACTGAAAATCTAAGTCTGTGTACCTTAAAGGTACTAGACTGTTTGCCTGGTAAACTAACATATAATCCTTAGTCCTTTTCAAGTACTTGATTATATTTTTTACCGCAGTCCAATGCTCCTACCCTAGGTTAAGCTGATATCTGCTAACCATTCCAATGACAAAACAGATGTCGAGTTTAGTGCAAAGTATAGCATATATTAGGATTCCTACTGTCAAAGCATAAAGAACCGCCTTCATATTCTCTATCTCATCGGGTGTCTTTGGATACTGATCATTGGATGGAGAGATTCTATGCTTGAAAGGGAGAAATTCTTTATTGGAATCATGTATGCTAAAATGAGCAATGATATCATCGATATACTTTGCTTGTGATAAACCCAACATCCTTTATTTTCGATCTCGTAAAAACTTATTCCCGAGGATGTAACTGGCTTCTTCTAAGTTCTTTATATCGAACTACCTAGATAACCATACTTTAATCGAAGATAATGCCCCCACATCGTTTTCGATGAGCAAGATATTTTCTACATAAAGTACTAGAAAAACTACCACGCTTCCGTCACGCTTCTTGTATACATAGAACTCATCTGGACTCTGATCAAAACCATAAGACTTTATGGCTTGATCAAACCGAATATTCCAAGACCTTGATGCCTGCTTAAGTTTATAAATAGATCTCTTAAGCTTGCACAACATGTGCTCCTGACCCTTTGTTATGAAACTATCTGGTTGTACCATATAGATACACTCGTCAAGACTTCCATTAAGGAAAGCTGTCTTAACATCTATTTGTCAAATTTCGTAATTGAAATGAGTAGCAATGGATAAAAGAATCCAGATAGATTTAAGTATGGCTACCGGCGAAAAAGTTTTCTCATAATCGATCCATTCTTTCTGAGTGAACTCTTTTGTAACAAGCCTAATTTTGAAGGTTTCAACCTTCCCGTCTGCTCCTCTCTTTCTCTTGTAGATCCACTTGCATCCAATAGGTTTTATCCTTTCGAATGGTTCTACAAGTTTATAGATCTTATTAGAATACATAGATTCTATCTCTGAATTCATAGCCTTTTACCAAAGATCTGCATCTTTGTCATGAAGTGCTTCATTGTAGTTATAGGGTTCAGTATCCAGCTATGCCAGGATTCTGTCAAAAGACTCTCCTAAGAACATATACCGATCAGGTTGATGAACAGCTCTCCCACTACGATGAGGTACTACCTGCATCTATGTACTAGCAATAACACGCTGTGCAGAATTTGAACCATGTGCACCATTACCCATATGCTCGTCTAGCATGTTAATGGTAACACCATGTTCATGATTTGCACATGTCCCGATAATTCTCCCACTACGACAAGGCAATGGGATATCAGTGACTTGTGGTTCCTCTTCTGTTCTACTGGTATTTTCTCTCATTTCTTTCAGAACAATTTTACTTTTGGGCCTGTGGTCCATAATATAATCTTCTTTCAAGAATTGGGCATTGATACTAATAATAACCTTCTGATCATTTAAATTATAAAATAAACCACCATTTGTTGCCTTGGGATACCTCACAAAGAAACAGACTTTTGTCCTCGGCTCCAACTTACCTGCGTTCTCTTTCAGCACATGTGCTGAACACCTCTAAATTCGAATGTCTCAAACTTGGCTTGTGCCCGGTCCACAATTCTGTGGGAGTAGAAGGTACTGACCTAGAAGGTACTAAGTTCAGAATATATGCTGCAGTCTCTAATGCAAGTCTCCAAAATGAATCAGATAATCCTAAATAACTCATCAAAAATCTTACCATCTCCAAAAGAGTCCTATTCCTTCTTTTTGCTGCACCATTCTACTGCGGAGTACCGGTGCAGTCAACTGAGATATAATCCCATCTGATAGCAAGTGATCCCTAAACTCTCTAAAAAAGTACTCCGCACCACGGTCGGATCGTAGTGATTTAATACATTTACCCAAACGCTTCTCTGCCTCTACCTTGAATTCTTTAAATTTTTCAAAGTATTCAGACTTACGGTGCATCAGGTAAATGTATCCATACCTTGAGTAGTCATCAATAAAACTGATGAAGTACTCAAAGCCACCTCTAGCCCAGATTGTTATAAGACCACACACATCAGAGTGAACTAGTTTCAACAGTTCTTTGGCTCTATAGCCTTTGCCCGAAAAAGACTTCCTGGTCATCTTACCATCTAAGCAAGATTCACAGACTAGAAATGCCTCTACTTCTAATGAACTCAAAGGTCCATGTTCTACCAATCTATTTATTATTTTTAGAATAATATGACCTAAGCGTAAGTGCTATAGAAACGTTTGGTTCATTAAAGAAAGAAACTTTCAATTATATGGTAAATTACATATGTTATTCAATTTAGTCAGTTGCAGTATAGGAGAGATTGGAGTAATAACTGTACGGGGGTGCCCTACAATTTATATTTATTTATTGGGTTGAACCCGGCCCGATCGGTTCCACCAATAGACTTGCACTTGCATAAATCAGCAAATGTGAGCTAATCGGCGGCAGTCTGCTGGTAGCCACTCCGATAGGTAAATCAGAATGAGGGTTTTATTAATGGAGCTTTTTATCATAAAAATAAAGAGAAGAATAAACATAGCTTTTTTTCCCTGAATTCTCCGTCTCCCCTTCTGTATTTGAGTCCTCCCTTTTTATAGTATAGTGCTCTTTGTCTCTCCTAATTTCATGATTATTCCTACTGACATGCAGCCTTACAATCCTCCTGACACGTAGCCCTGTAAAACGACTTCTCATGCTGGGTTAGCAGCGCTGACACCCAACCATAGTTCCATCACCATTAATTCCCCACCTCGGCCCATCCTCGGGGCCGAGATCCTGGCATTAAATGCTTTCCCTAAGACCCGCGGTGTACTCGATGGGGAAACGTTAGACCCAATCGCATTTAATGCTGCCTCATCACGGTAAAGTCGCATTAAATGTTGTACTTTCTTAATCACGTCCCATTAAATGCATTGTCAGTGCTATAACTTATGTCTGGTGGTTGATCTCCAACGAGCTCGACCCTGGCCCATCTCATATGGGCCGAGCCTATTCTCCGGCCCTCTGCTTATGGGCTTCATGGTAGGCCGTCAGATCCGAACCCTAGACTGCCCTTTTTACCCCTACCAGGTCTCCTTCTCGGACCTTCACGAAACCCGACGGGTACGTGCTCTGTGATCCCTCGAACCTGGGCCTCGACTCACACCCTTCATTTACCCCTCAGCTCTCCTCTTGCTTGGCATGCGGGGAGCTGATTCGTCCCTTCATTCCTACCTCGGCTCCATTTATTACGCCGCCATTGCCATTCTCCAAACACTCTTTAAATGTCACTTATATCTCGCCATGATTCCGAGTGCTATTTGTCTATTGAGGCACTTCGCTCCTTCCCGATGACGGGTGTACGGTGCCTCGCCTCTCTCAAAATGATTGTTAGTGCTTGGTTTTTCGAGATGGGATCATAGTTATAAATGGGTTCCTGCCCACATTTTCTCTTCTTCTTTGAATCCCGAATTCTTCCAGAGCATCCCCTCTTTCCCTTTATACACATTCTCACCCCTTGATTATTGATAACCATCGTCGTTGCTGCAAAGCTCTCCCGTTAATCTCCATCGCCGCTTATTCATCTGAATACTCTGTCGACTGTCATCATCGTCCACATTTGTAGCTTAATAAGTTCTTTTTCAGACTTATTTCCCATCCTTCGCACTGTTTTTCCCTTTCTACTCCCTTCTTCTTCTTCTTCTCTTTTTACTTGGAAAAAATGTGATACGAACTCACAATTTTCAACAATACTAAAAAAGTACACTAGTCATTCAAAAGGTACAAACTTCATTTAATGACGCTGTTAGACATTGAGAAATACAGTGCTTAAGAGTAAAAAACCCTTAGGTTGGTCGAGTTCCATGGCTTGAGGACATCCTTCCCGTCCATAAGTTGAAGGTAGTAAGCTCCGATCCCAACGACTGACTTGACTCTGTACGGACCCTCCCAGTTTGGCCCCAGCTTCCCTTCCCCCAAAGCCTTTGTGTTGCCCATGACTTTTCGTAGGACCAAGTCTCCAAGAATGAATTCCCTGGGTTTAACTTTCTTGTTGTAATCTCGGCTCAATTTTCGCTGGTAGGAGCTGATCCGCAGGATCGCTTCTTCTTATCGTCCTTCTAGCAGGTCCAGGTTTGTGGTTATTAGTTCCCCATTCTACTCAGGATCAAACTCGTTGGTTCTCAAAATGGGAAGGCCAATTTCAAGTGGAATCACTGCCTCAGTGTCATACACCATCGAGTAAAGTGTCTCTCTGGTGGACCAGCGCGGCGTAGTTCAGTACACCCATAATACGTGAGGGAGCTCGTCTACCTATCTCCCTTTCGATTTGTCAAACCTTGTCCTGATTTCGCCCAAGATAGTCTTGTTTAAGGCCTCCACCTAACCATTACACTGAGGGTACGCTGGGGTGGAGTTGTATACCTCTATCTTTAGATTGGCACAGAACTGTCGAAACAACCTTCCATCAAATTAGGTGCCATTATCAGAAATGAAAGCGCGAGGGATGCCAAATCGGGTTATAATGTTTTTTCATATGAATTTTTTCATGTCCGACTCCCTAAGATTAGCAAGTGGTTCGGCGTTGATCCACTTAGTGAAGTAATCTGTTGCTACTACTAAAAACTTTTTATTTCCAATCACCCTGGGGAATGGGCCAATGATATCGAGTCCCCATTGTGCGAACGACCATGGGCTGGTTAGGGGATGTAGCATTCCTAACGGCTGATGGATGAAAGGAGAGAAAAGCTGGCATTTTTCACATGTTTGCACGTACTATTGATCATCCTTCTGCATAAAGACCGCCAGTAGCCTTGGGAGATTGCTCGGTGGGCAAAGGATCGTCCTCTTATTGACTGCCACAAATCCCTTCATGAATTTCATAAAGGAGGTCCTCTACTAGGTTGGGGTGTACACATAGAAGATAGGGTCCCATGTAGGAACATGGGTACAACTTGTCAATTTGGGAAAGCCAGAAACGAGCCGATTTCAACCTTAACTTGTGCACTTCTCTCTTCTCGGTTGGTAGAGTTTCGTCCTTTAGAAATGCCACAGTGGGATCAATCTAGTATGAAGCCAGCTTGGTTGTTAATACCATTTGTTGCTTGGCCTACTTAATGCTATCTATGCTCGGCTCTAGAAGGAATCGCACTATAATCATCCTTTCTGCGTGGGCTATCGTTACTGAGGCAAGGCTGGCCAATGTGTCTGCGTGGCTATTATTAGCGTGGCATATCTGCTCTATAACGATGAATGCAAATTTTTTCATGGCCTCGATGGCCTTCTCTCGATACTTGGCTATTTGATTGTCTCGCGCCTTATACTCTCCTTTTAATTGGTTGGCAATCAGTTGAGAGTCGTTGAATACTTCAAGGTTGGTGATGTAGAGCTTCGACGCCATTTCCAGACCCTTCAACAAGGTCTCGTACTCAGCCACATTGTTTAAAGCGTTGAAGCCAAGTTTCACGGCCTGCTCCAGTATCAAGTCGTCCGGGAGGTGAGAACAGTTTCTATCCCGGACCTTCTATTGTTGGATGCCCCGTCAACATGTAATTTCTAAAGCCCCCCCAAGCTCGGCAAAAGGGCAAGCTAATCCACTTCTTCTTCCTCTGTTCTTGGGACGTTTCAAGAGAACTCGGCCACAAAGTCAGCCAGTACCTGAGCCTTGATGGCTGTGCAGGGCCAAAAGCAGATGTCATGCTCCCCTAGCTCGACGGCCCATTTGGTCATCCTTCCCGTTAGGTTTGCTCTCAAGAGCATGGCCTTTAAGGGGTACTTGGTAAATACAATGATAGCGTGTGCCTAAAAATAGTGCTGCAACTTTCATGATGCGATGACTAGAGCATAAGCTAACTTCTCCAGGGGTATGTATCTAGTCTCTGACCTAGTGAAAGTGTGGCCGACATAATAAACCGGCATTTGGTGCTTGCCCTCTTCCCTGATGAGAACTGCGCTCCCTGTATGTAAGGATACTGCCAGATATACATACAACACTTCCCCATTCTTCGGGGTAAAAAGCAGCGGTGGAGAGGTGAGGTACACTTTTAAGGCTTAGAGCGCTTGCTCGTCTTATGATTCTATTTAAGGCCGTGGTCATTCCTGTCAGTCATTGAACTTTCTTGATTGTGCATGGCATTTAGACTTCCAAAATGGCCTTGATTTGGTCTGGGCTTACCTCTATCCCACGAGTCATAACTAGGAAATCGAGAAATTTTCCCGAACCAAAGACGAACGCACACTTTCCTGCGTTCAGGCAGAGGCGGCGGGTTATGAGAATGTTGAAGATTTTTTGCAAGTCGTTTAGATGGTCCTCCTTCTTTCTTGACTTCACTACCAAGTCATCTATGTAAGCTTCCATTGTCCTTCCTAGGACTTCAGCGAACATCTTTGTGATCTTCCTCTAGAGCGTGGCCCCTGTGTTCCTGAGGCCGAACGGCATAACTTTGTAGCAGAAAGTGCTTCGCGGAATAATGAAAGAGGCCTTTTCTTAATCCTGGTCTAACATAGCAATCTGATGATAGCCTCGATAGGCGTCAAGGGAACTCATGAGTTGGTGGCCTGCCATCGAATCTACAAGCTGATTAATTTTTGGGAGGGAAAAAATGTCCTTCGGGCAGGCCTTATTCAAATTTGTGAAGCCTACGCACACCCTCCATTTCCCACTCTTCTTTTTAACCACAACCGTATTTGATAACCATTCGGGGTACCTCACTTCCCTTATTGCCCCTGAAACTAATAGCTTTTCTACCTCCTCGGCCATGGCCTCTACGTGGTGTAGGGCCGAGCACTTCCCCCTTTGCCTTATAGGTTTGATCTTGAGGTTGACGTTCAACGCATGCCAGATATATGCTGGGTCTACGCCTATCATCTCGTATGAGGTCCATGCAAATACCTCGATATTGCGTTGTAATAGGTTGAGCAAATCCCCATTCTCCTGCTCAGTCATGGTGGAACCGAGTAGGAAAAACTTCTCCACATCGCCAGGATCGATTCTAATTGATTCAAGCTCTTCCATGGCTTTGTCTTTGGCATCTCCTCCAATATCTTCTAGGATGGGTTGATTATCCACTTTGATCACTTTTACTTTCTTAGCCAGGACTTCTACTTTGAGGGCCGCCATGAAACAGTGCTTAGAGGCGGCTTGATCTCTGAGGATGACCTCTACCCCCTTAGCAGTGGAAAATTTCAGCGCTTGGTGGTATGTAAACGGGACTGTCTTTAACTCATGCAACCAAGTTCGTCCCATAATGGCATTGTAGGTCGGGAGCAAGTTAACCACCAGGAAGTCAGTCATAATCTCGGCCCTCCCAGCCCTTACTAGAATGGTAACCCTCCCCAAGAGCCAGACTGGCTGTGCGTTAAACCCAACGAGGAGGGTGTGCAATGGAGTCAGATCTCTATCAATGAGGCCGAGCTTTTTGAAGATGGAAAAGTATATAATTTCAACCTAACTACCCCGATCGACTAACACCCGTTTGACCTCAAAATTTGAAATAGTGAGCAATAATACCAAGGCGTCTCCGTGTGGGCGCTACACCTGTTCAGAATCTTCTTTTGAGAATGAAACTTATCCTTCATATCCGCACGACCTCAGCCTCTTCCCATTTTCGGCTTGCATTTTCATCAACTCAGCAACATGCCACAATTTCTTCAATTTTCCTCGTATGAAGTTCCTTTGCTCCGTCCTTATAACTCTGTGGATCACATTGATTACACTGTGGTGTTCCAGTCTAGCCGAAGGCTCGGCTCTTATCGCAATAGGGGACCTTGGCACCTCTGCCATTTCATCGAGGAACTCCTTCAGATGCCCAGCTGAACTAAATCCTCAAGATGTTTCTTGAAAGCTCGGCAATCTTCCATTTTGTGACTCCTTTCCCTATGGTAGGAACATCTCCACCTAATGCCCCTCTCTATGGCGGGTTAAAGATGTGAATACCCCGAAGGCTCTGGCAACCTTTAGAGCCAGATATCATATCTCTCCATCCATCATGGTTCGCTACTATGACCCTGACGTTCCTCGGTCGCGCTTCCTTCCTAGGGAAAACGAGATTGTGTTTCCCATTGCTGCCATTGTGGAGGCTGGGGTTCGATTCCTATCGATCCCCTCCTGAGGGAGATGCTACCAACTTGTCGCCTTACTTCTCGTCAAGTATCTATAAACTTCATTAGGATAGTGACGGGGGTGGCCAAAATTAACCGTCATTACGATTTAAATCTCAGTATCCCTGAGATATTCCATAGCTATACTATCACCTATAACGACCAGACCTACTACCTCCGGCAGAGGAGCGTTGCCCAGCAAATGGTGTCTAACCTCCCTGATTCAGACATACACGAGCATGACTACATATTTGTATGTTCGGCTCTCTATAAATTCATATACCACTGTTCTTTTATCCTTTCACTCTATTATTATTTTGCTTATGTGTTACTCAGATTTCCTGTTGCAGCGGCCAACCTAGCTCGGCAGAAAAAGAGGCAAGCCATTTTTGCCGAGGTTTGGCGGTACCTAAACCTCAAAGAGACTCGTTCGGTGCCTGATTTTCTCTGCTACATGCCGAGCTATAGAAGAGTAATTCGCCACCACGAAGCCCAGCCACACGGTCTTCCACCTCTGCCACCACGGCAGTAAGAAGCCAGAAAAGAGGAGAAGATGTCGAGGTAGAGATCCTTTGACTTGAGGGAATCCGTGCTCAGCCGAAGTGCCACTAGTATCTCGACAACTCCCCTTATTCGAATTTTAGCACCTCTTCCACCGCCTCATCAAGACCCAACAGCGTCGCTCCCTCCTCTGCTATCGCTTGTGCCGACTGTTGTGCAAGAAATAGCGACAATCAGAGGGGTCGTTCAGCAACGATCTCCACCACCAGAGTCATGGCCTTTCCAGTATTATTGCCTGATGTGTACCGATAGCAGTTCGATCACCGAAGCGGTACCAGCACGGGAGAGGGAGGCCGAAGTCCCTAAACTATGGCAGCCTGAGATCAACATCTTGGGTCGTCAACTTAATGTGAGCGACTCATCCAAGACAGGTGTTGTGGCAGAGTGCCTTGCTAGGGGCCTGCCTCTGCCCCTGGATGTTGCAGACCACTCCGGTCTGTCTCTGCCCGCTATCTTCGAATGGGTCTATCAGCTCGGCGTCAGGGTAAGTACTAATTCTCCGTACTATCATTTCTTGATAATTCCTTCATTTGTTCTTTGCTGACCCTCTCCTTTTGTCTTCACAGCATCTTCAGGCTATGACTGTGCTACATGATGCTACGTCGAGCTCTTGAGAGAGACAAAAAAGCTTGGCCGAGCACTCACACAATCCATGCAGCGTGTGAAGAACCTGGTGGCCGAACTGTCTCAAGCAGTTTTGGTAATACAAGGCTTCAAAGTTCGGCTAAAAACCTCCGAAGAAGAGGAGAAAAAGCCAAAGGAGGAGGCAAAGAAAACAAAGGAAGATGGGGCCGCTGTTGTGGCAACTATTAGGGTTGGTATACTAAAAATCATATTTTTAATATTTAATTTTATTTTTAATAAAATTAATTTTTTATTATATGAGAATCTTTATGAGTAATGTATGTGTATCATTTCTTTGATATGCATGGATGTCCAATATTCTGTATAGTATTTAATATAGTGTGTAGAGTACGGCTTGCACA
The DNA here is from genome assembly GCA_032270985.1 of Heliamphora pulchella. Classification (NCBI taxonomy): domain Eukaryota; kingdom Viridiplantae; phylum Streptophyta; class Magnoliopsida; order Ericales; family Sarraceniaceae; genus Heliamphora; species Heliamphora pulchella. The sequence continues at coordinate 12,866 of JAULJZ010062028.1, forward strand.
CAAAAGATCAGATTTTAGGTTCTTATAGAATATAAGTTTTATATTCGCAATTTAGATAGAAATAGGCATACCATCAGTACGACTATAGCACAGAATTTTAGTAAGTCTGTCTTGATTACGGGGAACAGATAAGAGTATCGTCTATTGTTTCGACTCTCTGTGCTAGTACACTTTGTCTGTATTGAACGGGACATTCGGTGTAATTAATTTTGTACTGACTATATAAATTAATTCACACCCCAAGATTATTACGAATAGTACTTATCCTCTTAATCCTAAAATAATGATTGATTTACATATATTTAATATTCGTTGTTTTGATTTATTAGATGGTACGATTTTATATGGGTCTATGTTCCCGGTGAGTTAGATAGCGGTATTATTTATATGACAAATATTAATTATTGACAAAATTCACGTCCCGATGATCAGGATTGACGATACCCCCTTAAGGATGCTAATAAGTTTTGACTGGGCCCAACCCTACAGGTGGATTTGATTGTCTGATGGTCAAATAAGTTAAGAGAAAGGGCTTAAAAAATATCAAGATGCCGATTAAATTAAATTATCAGTAATTAAATTTAATTGGCGGGTATCGAGAATCTTAACGTGGGGA
>JAULJZ010062039.1:0-13481 GCA_032270985.1 Heliamphora pulchella
AGAAATTAAATCAAGATAAAAGATTTTACAAAAACTTAATAGATTTTCGGAATTAACAAAATTATCTAAGTTAAAAAAGAAGTAAATAAATAAAAAAATATATATATTTTTATAGATTTTGAGTTAAAAATTAAAATAAGTTAAATTGTAAAACCTTTTCCTAAATTAAAATTAAATTGAAAGAAAAACTTATCGAAACAAATAAATAAATTTTTAAAACAGTTTTTATGTCAAGATTAAAAAGCAAGTAAATTAAGTGGCTAAAATATTTTACACTCGTTATTTTAGATTTGGAGTTTTGAAGGAATCGCAAATAAAATTCTGCCAAATCAGGTGAGTTCTTTTGATAACTGAGTTAGTTTTTATTTCACGTGGTTATTGAAAATGATAATGAATGGAATGTATATGAAAGAATAATGGGTTAAACGACGTCCTGGCAACTGAGGGGCGTTAAGCGTATCAGCGAGGCGAGGAAATAAGGGTGGGGTCACGGTCAGGTGACTTAAGGAATGATCATGTCCACTGTATTAAGTGTGGGGTCGCTCCCTACTGAATTCTAGCAAACCGTTTGATATATATTATTCTGACACTGTGAATAATTAATAATTCAGATATTGTTGAACTCATAGGTGACGCTTGAAGGCGAGAAGAATTCAGTGTTGAAGAATCAGAAGTTTAAGTTATTTCATTTTTCATACATGTAATTGCCTTACCTTGTATTTTTAATAAGTTTTATTGAACATTGATTTGTAGTTTAATGCTATGGGAATATGTCAAATCAAAATGTCTTTAATAAGAGTCTTTTTATATTCGGATGTGTTCCATGAGTTTTATACATTACATGATTATAAGACAAGATGATGAAAGAAAATTAAAGAATTTAAAGAGGCCTCTGGTAGGTTTTGACTCACTGGCCGATCACGGACGCCATATTTTAAAATGGGTCGTGACAATATAACACCACAATATTTTTCTATTTTTGTTTATTAAGATATACTTGGATTTTTATTGTCTCTTGTAATAATGAGAATGCTCATGCCAAACATATCCTCGACTTTGTGATACTTATCTATATGTGCATTAGTCTTAATCCTTTCTTCAATATATGGACACATCCTCTCAATCTAGGGAGTACAACACGCCAAAATAAATGTCGTGTCCATGTCGAACATGGAACACGACTTAGACATGCCAAGACACATGTTAGAGATGCCACGGGGCGTGTCCTAATTTTTTATTGTTTCTTTCATGTAGGACATGACATCGAACACGTGTTGGACACACCGTAGGACATGGCTGGGGCTCTAGTGAAGTTTTAAAAAGAATTTTTGGAGATTTAATAATAATTAGAATAATAACTTTCGGCATAACACACCAATGTCAATTGGGGATTCTTTTATTAGAATGAAGTATTGAATAATTTGGATAATTAATTATTTTTGTTTATTTGTGCATGTTCTATTTATAAACATGGGTAAGCACGAACACTTCTACGAATGAGGCATGTTGTGTTGGACACCCGTGTCGGACACGACACTCTTCGGACACTTTTTAGACACTCTTAAATTCATGTCCAACACTTTTTAAGAGTATCTTAATTAAAAAATTAAATTTATAATGTTATACATTTCCTAGATACTTGATGGATACCTTTTGAACTCTTCGAATATGTCATATTGATGAATTTCTTCATAGTAACAATATTTTGCATTCTTCGAAACACAAATTATGGGTATTAAATATGTTTGGGTGCATTTATAAAATGAAATATAAGACTTTTTAATTTTATTAGCGATATGTTGTATATGTTCAATTACCACTGAATAAATTATTTACATATCTAACATATAATAAATATATACAACTATAAAATTTTAATGTGTATTAAGCGTGTCGTGTCCTGTATTTTTTAAAAATTACCATGTCGGCGTGTCCGTGTCATGTGTCTGTGACCATGTACTTAGGGGGTAAATATATAAATAAAAAATATTGTATCCCTGCCGTGCTCGTGTATTGATTTTTTTGAAATCACTGTGTCCTATGTTTGTATCTATGTTCGTATCTATATTTCATAGCTCTCAATGGTCTTATATAATTCCATTTTTACTTCTGTATCCGGGTCAAATTTGGGATCATACTAAAATTTGAAAATGAAATTACTAATTTTTTAAATTACAATTGGTCACACTAACAAATGAAATTCAACAATTAAAAAAATGCAAGAAACTTGTGATTAAGATTATAAGCCGCAGCATGAAGGGGCCTATGAAGTTGCAATTCCCAACGAGTGACGATAATCTTCCATATAGTTGCGTATCTGCTCTTCACATAATTGAAAGTTTTTTCAATTTGCTCTTTTGCTCTCTCTATGGTCTCATAAATATACCCCATTGCCGGCATGCATCAGCGTTCACAAGTCTTAGAACCTTCACCAAAGGAAGTACACTTTTTAAACAAAACTTGATGGATTGCCAAAATGTTGCATCTCCTGACACAATTTCTGGGATTTTGAAGGCATCATTCTCTTTTGCATAAGTGCTCTTAGCCTATTCCTTTGAGGCTAACATAGTCCCAAGTTCAATCTTTTCGTCCAATATACTCCTCAATGTAATGTAAGATATCGCAAATCTTGTTACGCCTAGGAGTGCCAATTTCCTATTCTTTGTGCGCTTTCTCATCAAATTGAGCAGCCAAGAATGTCGATAGATATAGAAGATGATTTTTCTTACTTTGGTTATTGCATTCTTGTGCACCGGCAAGTCTCGTGTGTTAATTAATATCAAATCTAGGCAATGGGTTGACATGGTGACCAAAACAAAACTTTTCTCTTCTCCATATGCTTCTCAGTAGTGGAAACATTAACCAAGGCACTATGAGTCACCACTTGCATCACATTCTCCTCTCCAATTTCATCTAATTGAGAATCAAGCAACTCGAACAAATCCCGAGCATCTTTTGCAATTGAGGAAGTGTCCATAGATTTAAGAAAAATGATTCCCATAGGACAATTTATATGAAAGTTTGCAATAGACCTCCCTCTCACATCACTCCATCGATCCGACATCAAAGTACACCCACTTTTTTTTCATTCTAGCCTATATTTATCTAAAGTTGTAAAAACATAGTCAATCTCTTGTTTCAAATAAGTGATCCTTACCTCATGATAAAATGGAAGCTTTAACCCCTTACCATAAGTAGCAACCAAATCCATCATATTATGAAACAATGGACCTTTAACTAAATGAGACGGTATAATATGTGCATAAAAAGATCTGCAAATATCAAAACAAACACCTTTCGTGGTCCTTCACCGTTGCATTTAAGGTGATTTGCTTCTCCTTCCCTTTCCCTCCGTCTCTCTTTCAAGAAAGCTTACAAAGTTTCCTTCTTGATCATTTTGTTCTTCAAAACATTCTCTGTCTTCACAAATATCAATATAATCACCATTCTTCTTTTTCAGTTCATTCAAAATCTTCAAAAATATATCCCGAACATCATTTGAAACTTTTTGACACAAGGCAACATCGTTATTAGTTTGGGCTTGGTGATGCTTCAGTCGAATAACCCCACCCCAATACTCATTAGAACAATAGTTACATTTTAACTTCAATCTCCCATTCTTGCTTTCTAAGATAAGGGTGCAACGATCCCTTGGGCTTCATTTTCTCGTTTCGTTAATTTTGGATTTCCCTATTTCATTTAGTTAAAGGTCCATTGTTTTATAAGATGATGGACTCAGTTGCTACTTATGGTAAGGCATTAAAGCTTCCATCTTATCATGAGGTTAGGGTTACTTACTTGAAACAAGATGTTCATGCAAGTTTAGATAAATATAGACTTGAATGCAAAAGAGTTGGTGTACTTTGATATCAGATGGATGGAGTGATGGGAGAGGGAGTGTCTATTGCAAACGTTTTTATATATAGTCCAATGGGAACTGTTTTTCTTAAATCTGTGGACATATTCTTTCTCAATTCCAAAATATGCTAGAAATTTGTTCAAGTTGATTGATTCTTTAGTAGATGAAATTGGAGAGGAGAATGTGATGCAAGTGGTGACTGATAGTGCCTCTGCTTATGTTCCAAACCGGTGAGTAGCTTACGGGGAAGAGAAAATTTTGTTTTGGTCACCACATGCAATCCATTACATAAATTTGATGTTAAGTGAGATAAGAGACTTGCTGATGCACTAGAATATATCCAAAGAAAGAAAAATCATCTTCTATATCTACCGACATTCGTGGGTGCTTAATTTGATGAGAAAGAACACTAAAGAATGAGGAATTAGCACGTCCGAGCATAACAAGATTTGCAACATCTTACATTACATTGAAGAGTATATTGGACTTGGGGCTATGTTTTCCTCGGAGGAATGGGCTAAGAGTTCTTATGCAATAAAAAAAATGACAATCCATCAAGTTTTGTTTGAAAAGTGTACTTTTTTGGTGAAAGTTCTAAGATTTGTGGATGGTGGTGCAAAGTTCACAATGAGATACATCTATGAAGCCGTGGACAAAGCAAAAGAGCAAATTGGCAAAAAAAAAAATCAATTATGTGAGGAGGTATGCTGCGATGTGGAAGATTATCGGCACTCGTTGGATTTGCAACTTCATAGGCCCCTTCATGCAACGACTTATTATCTTAATCCCAAGTAAGTTTCTCTCTCCTTTTTTTTCCCCCCTGCTTATTGAATTTCATTTGTTAGTGTTACCAATTGTAATAAAAAATTAAGATTTGGTAATTTCATCTTCAGATTTCACTATGATCCCAGATTTGACCTAGATATGGAAGTCAAAATGGGATTATATAAGACTATTGAGAGGATGAATGAAGAAAGGATTAAGGTTGATGCACAAATGGGTAAGTTTCACAAAGTTAAGGAAATGTTTGGCATGAGCATGGCCATTATTACAAGAGACAAGAAGAATCCAGTTATATCTTACTAAACAGAATTAAAAACTATTGCGATGTTATATTCTTTTTTATTGAAGTTTGAAAACTATTTATTGCACATCGTTGTGGTGGGAGAGTTATGGAGGTAGTTGCAAACAACTTCAAAGACTAGCCATACGGGTGCTAAGTCTTACTTGTAGTGCCACTAGTTGCAAAAGAAATTGGAATAGTTTTGATACGTTAATTCAAAAAACAAAACCATTTGGAGCAACAAAGAGTGAATACACTAGTCTTTGTGAAGTACAACATCAATTTAGAGTTAAGACAGTTGAAGAGACAATCGAACAATGACTTATATGATCCTATTTGTTTATCGGATATGGACACCCATGGTGAATGGATTACTAAAAAGGAAAATACATGCCTACCTGAAGATAATTCATGAATGTTTTCAAGTTAGTGAAGGGGATTGTAGCACTTCAAAAAGAAAGCGGGGTATAAACTATTGATTATTTTTAAAAAAAATTATTTTGTATTACAAATTATGTTTTTTCTAAATGAAAATTTGTAACAATTTTATTTCTTATAGTATATGTCCAGGGAACTTGAATGCTATGAAGAAGGACAAGGAGAGAGTGGTAGAGGAAGAGATTGAAATGATTGAAGTTGATGATGAATAGGATGACAATCCAAATGACGACGTTATGGTGGAAAAAGAAGAAGATGATTTGGTTACATCAACCTTGGAGATGAATGGCGAAGGCTTTTGTTTAAACAAATTAGCTTCTTTTTTGTTATATATCATTTTGTTAAAAATTTGGAATTTTTGTTACTAAAATTTGAACTGGATGCTTATGTGTTTAGCTGCTTTTGTTGGGATGTTTGATATCGAACACTTAAGAAATCTTTAATGAAGTAGACTATATATTTTTGCTTCCTTTTTGTAACACTTGTCTTATACATTGGTGGTATAGTGCCGAGAAGTAGAAGGAAGGTTTAGTTTCTAGTTCTGTTGTGTGTGCTGTGGTTGATCTAGTTAGAGTGGAATATGAGATCTTTTAAGGGGATTGAATTATCGGCATATAGATTGAAGGGTATTGTCCTTGTTAACCTTTACAGTTGGATTTTGGAATGAGGACTATCGTCAGCAGATGATACGTTAGATTTTTTGGAATTCTTTATCTTTGTATTGATCTTTATGCAGAGTTTTTGTTGTTTTCCTCCTTTTGGGGGAGCTTCTCTGTCATTGTTAGTAGTGTTTAGTTATTGAATGAGGATATCAGAGTGGGCATTGTAGAGTTTTATCGTAGATTGTTTCAAGAGGACGGTGGATGGAGGCCGCGCATTGATGGGCTTCAGCTGGATTCTATCATAGCGGAGGAGGCAAGGTAGTTAGAGCATCCTTTTTCTGAGGTAGAAGTTATTCTTGCTTTGGGTGAGTCAATCAGAGATAAAGCCCCGGGTTCAAATGGCTTTTCTATGGCTTTTTTCTAGCATTGCTGGGGTGTGGTGGGGGAGGATGTTATGGGTATTTTCCACTCATTTTTCAGTGACTAAACTTTTGAGAGGAGTCTTAGTGCCTTTTTCCTTACCCTTATTCCTAAGAAGGGTAGGGCGGAGGATATTAAAGACTTTAGACCTATTAGCTTGATTGGCTCGGTTTATATGCTCCTTGCTAAGGTCTTGGAATCCAGGCTCAAGAGAGCGATAGATCTAGTGATTTTTTAGGCACATGACTCTTTAGTGGGAGGTAGCTAGATTCTGAATGTTGTGCTACTGGCAATCGAGTGTATTGACTCCCGTCTTAGAGGTCATCTACAAGCTGGATATTGAGAAGACGTAGGACCATGTAAATTGTGAGTTCCCCCTTTATCTGCTATAGAGGATGGGCTTCGTTTGTGCATCTCGTCTATGTCTCTCTCGGTTTTGGTGAATGGGTCCTTAGATGGTTTCTTTCAAACCTCGAGGGGGTTGAAACAGGGGGTCCTCTTTCTCCTTTGTTATTTATTGTTGCGATCGAGTCTCTTAGCAAGCTGATTCGGAGTGTGGTTCAGGGAGGACTTCTGCAGGAGTTTGACGTTAGCATAGTGCATGGTCATTCGCTGATGATTTCTCACCTTTTATTTGCTAATGACACATTGATTTTTGCAGATGCTGAGTTAGCTCAGGTGGGGTATCTCCAGTGCATTCTTTTATGCTTTGAAGCATTTTTAGGCCTTCGGGTTAATCCAGCCAAGTTGAAGATTATCTTGCTCGGTCATGCTTCAAATGCAGAGAGTTTGGCTAGTAATCTCGGGTGCAAGCTTGGGGCTCTTCCAGTCAATTATCTTGGCATGCCTTAGGGACGACTTTTAAGGCGAAAGCAATTTGGGATGCGGTGTTGGAAAGATTTCAGAGATGGTGGGCTGGATTGAAGCGTCGGTATTTTTCTAAGGGAGGTTGTCTTACTCTTCTTAGGAGCACACTTTCCAGCCTCGCGACTTACTTTTTGTTGATTCAAACTGCCCCGGGGTCTGTAGCTAAGAAGTTGAAGTAGTTGCAAAGAGATTTCTTATAGGGTGACTTGGGTGACGGTTTCACGTACTATTTGGTCGACTAGAACACGATATACTCTCATGCGAAGGTATGTGGGCCTGGGTGTGAGAAGGTTTGAGGCTTTTAATTAGGCTCTTATTGGGAAGTGGCTATGGAGATTTGCCTCTAAGAGGCATAGTTTTTGGAGGGAGATTTAGTTTATGTATGGGTCTTTGGTGGGTGATTCCCCCCCCCTTCCCCCAAGTTGCTAGCTCGTATAGTAGATGCCTTTGGAAGGCTATTAGCAAAATCTGGGACGAGTTCTCTAAGCATATTGCAGTGGGGAGCAGGTTCGATTTTGGCTTGATGATGAATCCTTCTGTATGATATTCCTCGATATATTTTCTCTGGTTAGGGATAGAGGGGCTTTTGTTACAAAGTATACCCAGGGGGATTTTGGCCATTGTTTCTAGGATATAGGTGATGGGGAAAACGTAAGATGAAGATATTTTAAGATTTAGGAATTAAAAAATTTTAGTAATATCTTATATTGTGATTTTATTGAGTAATTTTATTTTAGTAATAGTAATTAGAATTTTTTTGAATTATAATATTTTATTTTTTGGTAGCTATAATTAGGTTTGCTTTAATGCTTGTATATAGGCCATTATGTAATAGGATTATTTAGATTCTGAAATTGGGTAAATAAATTTAGTCTTGATATTAAGATTAAAAGTTTTTCTTTTCTTTTGAGTGTGACCCCTTTTTTCTTTTTTTGGAGTCATTTTTTTTGATTTCTTTACAATCTTGCATCAATTGCTATTAGTGCAAAATCACGATCCCATTCAAATTGCAACACACAACGTAGTTCTGCCATATAGTTTTAAATAGCGGTAGAGGTCAGCATAATGGTAACGGTAGTAGTGGTATAGTTTCGGGGCGTAACGGCCGTAGCATAACGGTAGCAGTACCCGGAGCCATGAATTTTTTTATTTTTTACTCAACTCAATAAAAAGTAATTGATTCACATTTAAATTTTTATTCCAAAAGTATATTTATTGGAGTTTAAAATAATATTTAGTGAATATAGTTTACTTTCTAAACATGATTCAATATATATCATAATTTTTTTACCATATAGTCTAGTTAAAATTAACAGTTTAATTATTTTTGTGTAGTAATTAATGATTTTTTGAATTATAAATTTATATTGCACAACTTAAATGTCATTTAAACCTTTAATAGCTATAATATTGCCTATAATAAAGCATATTATTTGATTTGTTGACTAAATTTTAATTTTGAATTAATTATTACAAAATTTATATTGTTGTTTGAACTTTAGTTTGTATAGATCTAGTTTTTTTTTTTTTAGGGGGGGGCTGTAAGCAAGCATGGATCTTGAGCAATTTTCTTATAAACAAAACACTTGAGTGCTTGAAAACTCCACCACCATATTTTGTACTTACTGCCAAGCATCATAAAAAATCAAATTTATAGATAGTGGATCTTCAAGAAATATAGATCTTGAGTCAAGCTGTTAGCAAATATGAATATTAAAGAACTCAACAAAAATTGGAAGAAGAATGAACCTGTCGAAGAGTCGAAAGTTATAAACGAAGAGAAAAATTAGCCGAGTGTTGTGAAATTTGAGAGATTTGAGGCAAATCTCACAATGACCAAATGGTATTTGGCTTGTCAAGCTAGAATGAATAATTTTAGATTGAATAATAGAAAACGTGAGATCTGTTAATCAAAAAATTAAAATAAAAAAATTTACGACCTAAAATCCTGTTACACAAGCCGTAACGGTGCCATCACAGCACGTTACGGCAGTTACACCACCGTTGCGCCCGTTATACCCGTTACACTCGTTACGGAAGGTGTAACGGCCGTTACACCTATGAATTTCTTTCACATCGAAAAATCAGCTATAATGGGTAACGGAAGCCACCGAAACCGTTACATAACGCCGTTACGTAACATTAAAACTATGAGTTCTGCCCACATCAGAAACCAACAGCTGCAATCATCTTTGTCAATAATATCTTGCAGCCTACATCTTCTACATCTTTGTTCAAATCCATCACCATCCATGATCCAAAATCCCTTTAAGTTCGTCTGTCCGAAAGGTATCCTCTTACCACATGAGATCTTTGCCACAGGCATAAAGCATCCCCTTTTGCCGCACAAAATTCTTTACTGCCACAAGTTCCCGCAAAATAGCCACAGACCACTCTGTTTCTTCTGATGAGCTCATCGTTGCCGCTGATATTGCCAATCCAGCCAATGAAGCCACCTTGGTTCAGACTTCTGAGTGATTCAGTAAAAAAAAAAAAAAGAGAAGGCGAAGGAATATCAATCGCTGCCAGTGGCATCGCGCCTGCAACAACAGTGTTCCTCTGCTTCTATTGCCACCGACCCATCATCAATCAGCTTCATCGTCACCAAAATTGAGCATCTCCATCGAAGTTTCTCACAGCATGCCTTCAATCTCCTCTATTCTGTCTCTGAGATGATGCTTTAACAAAGGGGTTTATATAGCCCTACTCCCACCCATTATTTTGACCCAAAACCCATATAACTTAAAACCCAATTCCTACCCCTACCCAAGGAACAAGATTTCGTTTCGTTTCGCTTCGTTTCCATCGAAACGGTCAAAACATTTTTGTTTCGTAGGAAACCGAAATGAAACATTTGTGAAATATCGAAATTTCAATATTTCCACCGTAGCACACCGAAACAAACTATAACACACAAAAATGGACCGAAACAGTAAGTTGTTTCGACACTTACGAGGAATAACTAACAACGTTTGCTTCTGTTGTTGCCTTGTTTTGTTAAGAGAGAAAGAGAGATTTGATAACACTACCAAAATGTTAAATTTATTGCTTACCAAATCTAAAAATTAGGAAGGACAAAAAGAGAGAGCGAAAAAATAATAAAACAAGCATGATCAAATTACGTATTCTTTTTTTTTTTAATTACCACAAAGTACTCTTTTATAAAGATTGCCAATAATATTTTCTGTTTTCTTAAAAATCTTAGCGATTGCTACTATAATATTCATTTTCTTGTACTTGTTTTCTTTTAATTCCCATATGATTTTGTGTAAAAATGATATATTTGATGTTATTTTTGCTTAGTATTAGGTATTATAATCCAATTCTAGTGTTGTTTTCTATAATCTAACTCTTTAAAATGGATATATAGCACTCTTAAACGTCTTAAATTATTGATTTGCTGACTGTTGGTGTTTGTGCTTAAATAAATTCCCGACTTAATGATAATGCGGGCGTGTCAGGGTGAGTGCGTCCACTTGTATTTGAGTTGCGCTAGTCTTTGAGTTCTAATTAGGCCACATTGTGTATAGCCCGAAGCAATAAAGCTATAGGTTCGAGATTTGCCTCAATGAAGAGGACTTTTAACAATTTCCAAGTGTTTTTGATAAAATAGGAATGAAATTCACAAAGCGAATAAACAAAGACTTTGAACTCAAATTCGAAATTGAATTTCATTGGAACTGATTTGAACATGAACTTAGAACAAGCACTAGAGCTGAACTCGATCTTAATAAAGAATAAACACTGAATATGAATATGAATATGAATTTGCAATAAAATGAAGCTAACTAAGTGAATCTGAACCAAGAACTGAATGACAGATATGGAAATACAAGATAAGAACTGAAAAATAAGCTCGAGACTTGGGTATGTTGGAGATGTGTGTCCGTTTTCTTTCGTCCTCTTCTGGTTTTTTAGCCAATCCTATAATTGCTCGCCTTACTTAGCTCCACTTTTTCCTCCAACAGCTAGCTGCTTTCTTTGACTCATTCTTGAAGTGACACATGTCACGTGCTTCCTTTTAATTTGCAATCAACCCCTTTTATTTCTCCAACCAAGTATTCCATGCTTCCAATAATTGCCATGTCCTTTCATTTAAATTGTTTTTTATGCTCCTACTTGGGACTCATTCAATAACAACTTCCCACCTATTTTAACTCCAGCCGCCACTTCTAATGAGATTTTGTTTCTATCATAATGAGATTTGAATTCCGGTCCAATCATTGCCCCCTTCAAAGAGTCCTTTTGTATTCAAAAAGGATCTTTGAATATTTTTGGATTTTTCCTCTTCATCCCGCCGTTATTCCTAGGAATCCTCTTGGCCCATAAATATAGCACCTTATCTTTAATTTTATTTACTTCCTCCTATGCGTTTTCAGCCTTCGCAACCTCGTATTCTCTTATCATTATTTGCTTCGCTTTGTTCTCCGATCTTCTTTTCTCCATTAATGGCTTCCAAGCGCTCCATAGCCCCCGCCAGAGATCCTAATAGCGCCGCTAAACAAGTTAATGACCAAATTAGCAAACGGAAACCTCAAATCATCTCTGAAATCCTAGTTCTGTTGGCGCCAGAGCTCATTCCCTCCACAAAGCGATTTGGGTTTGATTCAGCTTTCAAAGACCAATGTCCTCTGTATCTCTAACCATTCTACCCTTGCATTGAGGGGCAACTTCTTTTTGCTCCTCCAATTCCATCGTGGGAATGTAACCACAAAGGTACCTCGATTAAACCATGACACTCTTCACAACGATTATTATCATTCGATAGGCCAACTTCTTCCCTCCCAAAGTGATCTTTGGAAGGAAATCGGTATCTATGATGCCATTCTGCGCAGCCGTACTCCTTTCTTAGTTGACAAAGCTCTAATTTTTACCGCTTTTCAATTCTGGTGTTCCTCTACCAACGCATTCTTCTTCCAAGTTGGTCCCATGGCTCCCACTCCCCATGATCTCGCTTTTCTTGCTGGCCTTCGCCCTCATGGTGAAGAGGCCAACACTTTGATTTCTTGTAAAGACATTCCCTTTACTTACCCCGCTCAAAAAGACATGTCTTATGGTCAATTCCTATCAGTCAACCAGGGTAAAGCCTCCAGCCCTATTTCTGAATATGAACACATAGCCTTTCTCATCTATTGGATCAATAAATTTATGTTCTGTGTACCTTTCCTGAAAATTACCAAAGATTTCACCGAACTAGCAAAGGCTTTGGCTTCAAGTCGAAAGCTCGCACTGGCCCCTCTCATGCTTGCCCACCTCTACCGAGGTATGAAAGAGCTTGTTGACAGTCGCTTCACCATCGGCTCCGGTCCTCTTTGGCTGCTGCAAATGTGGTTCTGGAGTTATTTTCCTGATTTCTGCCTTGATTACCCTTCTAAACAACTTCTGAAAGGCCTTGCTCTTTTGACACTTAAACCATAATCCTACAGTTTTGATGAATGCTTTACCTATTTTTATGAAGGCCTGGTGACCATTCGGCCTCGTCAATGGCTTTCTTTCTTGAGATCTCTTGGCCCTTTTTGGTTGTGCACTCTTACCCCCAACCTTGAAGACAGTAACTGAGAACAAAGAGATGTTTGGGCTAGCTTCTTGATTTCAAGGGACCTACTTTATGGCTTATGTTTTACTCCGAACAACAAGAAGTGCAGAGTGGAGTTCTATAATGTTACATAACTGGCCAGGCAATTTGGCCTCACTCAGATGGTTGATGGTTGATGGTTCTGCTCTCTCCGTTCAGTCCAAAAATGATTAATTCATCAGCAATGGAATCAAACACGTTAGTTTACTTTTTTGGGGCAGTGGAGCAAAAGTCGCCCCTGGTACGTTTGCGAAGTGGGGGAGAAAGATCTTAAAGAGATCAAAGAGAAAAGTTAGCAAAGCAGATCTCAAAAAGGAATAAAAATCAGGGTGAATACCTTAATTGGAACAATATCGTTGGGGTCATTCGTTTTCTGATATCATAACTAGAGGAGAGGTAGATTTTAGCTGTGCAATACCTATGTTAGATCTAGGCAACCCAAGAGAGGGGGTGAATTGGGTCTTTAAAAAAGGCAATAGTAATTTAAAAAATCTTTTTAGAGATCTTTTAATATAGCAATAAAACAAGATATGCAAATATATAACCAATGCAAATATTAAAAGATGAGGGATAGATAAATAGAACCAGACACCAGGGATTTATAGTGGTTCGGCTTTATCCTAGCCTGCATCCACTCCTCAAGATCTCCCTTGAGTA
>JAULJZ010062069.1:0-13481 GCA_032270985.1 Heliamphora pulchella
TCCATTGAAGACGCAGTTGATATTTTATTGCCTAAAGATCAGTTTTTTGGGAGTGGTGTTGGTTTTGTCCATTGAAGATGCAAATTAATGTTTTACTGCCTAAAGATTAGTTTCTTGTACAGGAAGCTAGTTCATTACATGGTGTGTTATTGAATATGTTCTTGAATTCTATGGTGTGTTTTTCATGTCCTATCATTACATGATCTTACTAGGATTGAACGTGACAAAATAAAAATGACCATAATTTAACAAGAAGCCTCGTGTACTAGGTACGCCATTTGTAGACTACACAAGAAAGCTATCAAGAATACAATACTCGGTAACATACATAAAATCTCCTAAAATATGTCATCTAAAAATAGACTTGTCAGAAGCCTCAAGTTTAGCCCTTAAATCAGCAGCCATTTCAGCTTCAACATCAACAATTTCAGCATCAGAAATTTCAGCATGTAGTATAGCATCAAGAATTTCAGGGCTAAAAATTTCAGCAATTTCAGCTTCAGCATGTAGTATAACAATCACCAATTCACATGTATATATCTATTTTGTTTTAAAATGATGCGTAATGGATCGGATCTTGACCCAGTACTTCTGCGGAGAATATAGCAAAGGATACAAGAGTGACCCACATTCTATATTAAAGGGATACAAAAGTAGACAGCACCATAAGAAATCAAATTATAATGATACCATATAGAGGAAGAAAGCCCAAGCACAGCCAAAATCTCAAATATTCAGACACAATTGCAGCAAAAAAAAGCAGCAGGATGATAAATATACAAAAGAACTCTCCTACTAGTTGCTTAGATAATCTCCCATTCTCTCAACAAGCAGCAGGATGATAAATACACAAAAGAACCTCCTACGGCTTAACTAAAAAGGATCATGAACACTAGGGGCATACTGGTTAGATGACAAGAACAACTTACTAGTGAATATTTTGCAGAATTCAGTGTGCATATGAAACAAATTTAGCATCCAAACCAGATATGCATCTAGTGAAGACAACTTCAGTGAAAAGTTTACCTGACTGAATTGAAGCAAGCTATGACTGTAGAGATTGTAAGTAATGTTCCCAAATTTAACATTACTTTTACTTCTCAAAAAAGTTCATCCATCTTAAGTTCATCCACAACAAAGTTCATCCATCCAGATATCTCAATCATTCACAATAAAGTTCATCCATCTCAAGTTCATCGATGTTAATGCATAAATTTTACTTCTCAAAAAAAAAAAATTAAGACAGAAAATTATTGCAACTCATTTCAAAATAAATGAGAGGGAGACTATTATTTTGATATAGGGATGAGGTATTAAGTAGCTGCTGCTGCCAAACATAACTTCAGCTATTTAACAGACTCCTCAACTAGAACTACACAAAATATAATTTAACATTTCGAAAAGCAGCCAAATGTATTTAAGTGGTGTTCGCTTCCAGCAAAACAGCAATCTAGTGCCCAAAAATCTCAAAACAAACAATACCACATGTTCTCCCATGCAGGTCCTACAAGAAATATGTTAATACTTATGAGCTATATCCATGTCTCGAATTTTATAACTCACGGTCCACACGAAACAATCAACTTAAACATAGAAAATGGAAACCAAACCTGAGCAGAAGCCCCACCAAGTTCGATGATTCCAGTTGTTTTCAGAGGATCACCTCCAAGAGTTCCCAGTGCATAATTTGCAACAACCCAAGCATAAACCCCTTCGTCAGAGCCTAAAACAATCAAAGAACATTGTATTATGTTTCCTGATTGTGAAGCAAAAATTAAAGTATAACTTATCAACCAAGTGCAGTAAAGAGAATTTCTCTTAAGACCCAGAACAGGCATTAGGTGGACAAGTAGCAGACCACTTTGTAGTAGAACTTCAGCATGTTATTGGACAACATCCATACATTCCGATGCGCCACTCTTATACAGTTGAAAAGAAAAAGAAAACAAAAAAGAATACAAAGGGAAATTGCTTAAACTTGTGAAGGGGTGATTAAATAGAAAATCCCTATGGCATGGGAGGACACTTCCCAACAGTTGTTCTAAATGAATCATAAGGTGATTTAACTGACCATGGAAACTAAAGTAAGCTAAAAAGCAATTGTGGATATCTATTTGTGCACATTGAATGATTGAAAGATGATTATAATACCAAAATGCAAACATTAACCTAATAACATCCCGCATTTTTCTTATTGAATTAAGAGAGAGCCCAAAGTAGAGGTTTGCACTGGTTTCTCCAAGTTGGATCCAGAAAACTTGCAAAAATCAGTAGGTAGGAAGATAATTATCCAATCTTTTGTATGAATGAACTCAATGTCAAGGCCTTACTTCTATAGACAATTGACAGAAACAACATTAAATATGAATTGGGCCGAACATGAGGCTGGCCGAGAACATAACAGCTACATGCTAGGTAAATCAAAATCGTCGAGCACGGTACAGACAGGCGGCATCATACTTAGCCCGAACACTTGGGCAAAGGATCTTAATAAGCCTTATTGCAGATCTTGGAGGGAGATCTAATAAGCCTTATCTTGTCAAAGGGATTTTGATAACCTCTCTTAGGATGATTTATCGTGATAAACCCAAATAACTCAAGAAATTACCTCTCATCTAAACCTCTTGCAATATAAAAAGGGATGTATGGAGAACGTATGCTCTAAACACTATATTTTGGCATTCGAGAGCATCTTGGAGTTATTTGTTAACTTAAACATCATACTGCTATTTTGGACAACCACACCATTGGGGCAGCACTGACTTGTGCTCTTTACGTTCAATCTCGACACGTTCTGGAGTTAGATCATGGCGTGAAAGCTCCTTTTCGGGTTTGAGCCTCGAGGGTTATTTTACATTCTTACAAAATGTATCCCAAAATGCGGGCACAGCTTCCTTTTTCAATTCCCAGTAACATTCCATTAGCTGCAAGCACAATTGCATCTTTTCCACCTTCTTTGTCAAATACTCTGACGTTTCATACTAGAATGAGATTCCATTACACCCATTTGAGATAAAAACATTCAATACTTGTAGCATTGCAGCATAGAATCTGTACGCAGGTTTCTCTACAAACAAGCATGCCGACAAGGGTTCTTCTCAAACCAAGACACACTTCCAGTAAAAATGGTGTCATCGTGTTAGTGAACTAATTAACAAACTGGTTTTCTCTCCGATTTATTCTTTGTTTATGAGGACAAATTGACTAATGCATGCACAGTCAACGGATGACCGAACAAAGACAAATAAGAAACTAAGGATTAAAATTATGACTACTCAGAGTTTATTGTCTGAGTTTTAATCCCTGTGTATTACACATGTTTGGTCAGTCATCTCTCTGTGCAATTATCATTTTTCATTGTCTAATTAGATACAGTGAGAACCAAATTGACTCCAAAATGCATTAACAATTTAACATGGAAGAGAAACATATAAATTTCACAAGGAACATACCAGTTATAACAGACGCCCAATCATTGCGAAACTTGAACCCGGACAACTTCAGAACCTGCCGACAAGACTCCAAAATCAGATTTTGAACTCCCAAATCCAGCATCCTGAGCCCCGCCGTCGCCATGAGCCGGATTTCTGTCTGAACCCAGTATTCCTTCGGAACCTTCTTCTTCCCAAACTCCATCAGCTCCTCCAACGCCCTCCCCGCCCCCTCCGGATCCTCCGCGTACGCCGACAACCCCGGGCTCAGCCGCATCGACGCCACCCCGTTATTCCCAAAATCGAAAACCGGAACTCCATCCCTAATCACGAACTCGAACACATGAATTCGAGTCCCGGTGCTTCCTCCATCGATCACGATACCGAATTTTCTCTTCCCGGAATTTCTATAAAAGGTCAATGATACAAACACATAACACAACAAAGCGATGGCTATTGCGATTGACACAAATACAAGAACGTTGTATTTCGTGATATTGGCAGAAGATTTAGGGTTTCGAGAGAAGAGACTGGATCGATGAGGCGAGTTTGCGCGGAATTGAAGCCTGATCGAATCCATTTTGCTGAAGGCGTCGATCTTAGAATCACGACCGAGCATGCGAGCATTCGGTCGTCGCATCAAAGTGAAGAGAGCGCAGAGAGAGTGTACGTAAATGATATACGATGAGTGAGGAATGATTGAAGAAATCAAAGAGAACAAATTCGTAATCCTGTTTTCGATTTCGAAGAACAGTTTGTGTGTGTTTTTTGGTTGATCGGATATGCGAGAGGGCTAACGTCGGAGGAGTCGCCAGCCCTCTCTGTCTCTCCACTCTGCTTCTGGTTGTCTGGTGATGTTTCTTCTTGTTGGGGGCGACGACGATTCCAAGCTTTCTGCTTCGGGTTACGGAATCGTGTCCGTTCCGGTCCGGTTCAGTCCGGTCCGGTACGTTCCAAGCAGGTCGGGCTCGTTTGATAGAGATTAACAATGAAGTGAGGATAATATATGCATTAGAAATGACGTGGGATTATTATTAAGGTGGTAATTATTTTTTTTATATTTGATTTAAATAAGATTAGATAATGGAGTAAACAAACTCATCTTTGATTTCGGTAAAATTGAATAATATAATATATAATTATATTTACTATTTTTTAATATTAGTCTTGTTTTAAATAAATAATAAAATAATATTTCTCTTCTCAAATAAATAAATAAATATTTTTTCTACTCTTTTCTCAAAAAATTTGACATTATTTTACCCATCTGAATGGCGATATGGCAGAGATGAATGGCGATATGGCAAAGGCGAACGACGAACGGCAAACGGCAATAAGAGCAACACCGCGGAGGCGAAAAATAATGAAGAGCAACAAGGTCTCTCAGCAACCACATCGACGAAGACGAATGGTAACAAGAGCGACACTGCGACTGATGAAGACGGATTCAACGATGACAATGGCAAGGAGAACACTGATTTTTGTTCTTACTACCAAGGTAAAATCTTCCACAAAACATAATTCACTCGGACTAAATTAGTAGTATCGAGGTGGATGTTGTATTATGAGAGTGGGTCTCGGGTGAGATTAAGAGTCCATCCGAACTATTAATTCGACTCAAATAAGACAAAACAAATAGGGTTATAAGTGGCCCACCAAACCCAGCAGAATGGGAAGCCAATTCAGCTCTTATAACAACTAACAAATAGGCCCTTAGGGCGTTAAAATAGGGGTAACTTCCTCTCAAAAGGAAAATATTATTTATTCTTGGAGTATTATGTGTTATTATTTATTTGATACTTTTGACAAATAAAAATAAAATTTTTTTGGATAAGGTCCTATTTTGCATAACTATACTAGTTTTGGTCCTATTTAAAAAGTTTTATTAGATCTTGTCCTAATATTTAATCTTACCCTATGTTATCCCTCTTTAGTGTCCCTAAGAACCCGACTACTACTAAACTGAAAAGGTATTTCTAAAATTAACGAAACAGCTCATTTCAAATGTTTTTCATCTTGACAATGAAAATCTTGTTCGGCGTATGCAATTATTAATGGACGTGTTACAGTAGGGATATTGATACATTTATCGTTTACATATGTGTTGTAGGATCTTAACAGACATATTGCGATAAAGTACTGATACATTTACCATTTACATGCATATTGCAAAATCCTAACAGACGTCTTGCAACGAAGATGTTAATATATTTACCATTTATATATGCGTTGCAGGATCAACAATGGAATAAACAGAACTATTTCACAAATGTCACAGAATACTTTACTCCAATTAATTAAGAAATGTGTTTTAACCTTTGAAGAAAAGAAAATATCTTCAAAGTTCAAAAATAGTGTTTTCATAAAAATGTCCACTGTTTCAATAAATTCTACTCATAAAATGGTTACTGATATTATGGCATAATCAAAATCAATTCCTTAAAATCCAATATGTTTAAAACCAATTTAGTTTGAAATGTCTCATATATAATGCGTCGGATTATAGAAAGTAAATCAAACTAAATATTGATTTTATTTAAAAAAATAATTATACATAAAGCACAAAATCTAACATGACTAAAACTCTAAAAACCTTATAAAAGAAACTAATTCGCAATTAACTCACAAAAATATACGATGCATATTAAGTGATTTTTTCTTACCTTTCCAACAAAGGTGAGCTCACATTATTTCATACGAAGTATTTTTTACTATATGATTGAATAAAAATACTATGTAGACAATGGCAAGTGCTGCTCAAAGAATATTGAATAACTACTTCACTAAAAACCTCACACCATAGCATTTTATGGATATAAAGTAGGTACACAACAACTATGTAAATTATTTCATATTGCAGGTTCTATAAAAAAATATCTTTTATGTGAAAATGTAATTTGATTAGATATCGATAAACATATGGAGGTATTGCCTTATATTTTACAAATAAATGATTTTGTTTTAAAAGTTCTGTAAAGTATTTAATTTAGTATTAAATATTTTTTAATTTATTTTATGACAATTCAAGGTGGTTGTATATGTGTATATCTCCTAAGTGGTTAGGATAAGTTTAAAAGAGTTTGAGTAGATAGAAAATCTTTCATTAGTATCTATCTAAATCTTTTTGAGTCTTTTATCAGAATATTATTCAAGCTAGAAGATTGAAGTACAATACAAAAAGCCAAGAGTATAAGCAATGAAGTAGATTCGCGCAAGAGCAGAAAGGAATCTGGCACATGACCACTCAAGCGATCCCAAGTGCGCTCAAGCGAATCCCAGCCAGTTTTAATTTGATTGAAACTCTAATTGCCTAGTTTTGAAACCTATATAAAGGACTATAAGCCAGTCACGAAAATTAACTTCTGTACTTCAATAATTAGAGATTCTAAAGCAGATCAGATGTTCCTTTCGAGTTCCAAAAATTTCAAGATTGTTCGTGTTCAACTCAGAAGGCGTTCTAAGTTTACCGACGGAGGATTCTACCGGTGTAAAAGTATTGAGGATTCAATATGTGTGATTTTCGAGAATTCGTTATTGTGGTGATCAAGTAGGGAATAGTGCATGTAGATTCAGCAAGATAACTTAAGGCGTTTGGATTGAGAATTCAATAAAAGTCTGTAAGTGGGTGTCTTGTAATTGTTCAATTGATTAGTGTTTGATTTATCTGGACTAGAATTAGTCCCGTGATTTTTACTCAAATTGAGTTTTTCACGTAAAAAATCTCGTGTGTTGAGTTTGGATATTTGATTTTTTACTTCTCGCATTCTACAACATAGATTGATTAAAAACGTAAAAAGAATATTTTTTAATTAGTTTGATTAAAAAATATAAAAATAATTATAATTTTTTTATTAAAAAAATAGGGTTATAATTTTTTTTGATTAAAAATAATTTTTTTCAAAAATAAAAGATTTTTGGAAAACGGTCATAATCTATCTTAATCATGAAATTTTCAAGAGAAGAAAACCCAATCATTAGACCACCATTGTTAGATGGAGCGAATTACTTTTATTAGAAAGCTCGAATTCGAGCATTTTTAAAATCCATCGATGAAATCGTTTGAATTTCAATTGTTAATGGCTATACCCGACTCACTGTCAAGTCTGGGAATGATTTTATTTTAAAATCAACCGAACAATGGGATAAAAATTTTTTTAAAAATATAACCTGGAATAGCAAGACTATCAATGTTATCTTTAGTGGTGTCATACCGAAAGAATTTTAACAAATTTATACATGTGAAATTGCTAAAAAAGCATGGGATATCCTTGAAGTCATTCATGAAGGTAATACAACTATTAAAATTTCAAACCTTCAAAAGTTCACTACCAGTTTTGAAACCTTAATAATGGAAGAAAGTGAGACATTTAATGAATTTTATGCAAAACTGAGTGATATTGTGAATTCTTGGTTTATACTTGGTGAAAAAATTTCGGAATCCCGTATTGTTCGAAAAAAATCTTATGGTCACTACCTCAAAAATTTCAACAAAAAATCACCGCTATTGAAAAAAGCAAAGACATTGATCTTCTTAAAGTGGAACAGTTGGTTGGAAACCTTCAAACATATGAGTCGACTCTCCGTCAGCCAAAAAAATCTAAAGGTATAACTTTAAAATCTTCAAAGGTTGATATAGAATCTACTAAAGATGAGGTGAATTTTGACCCTAACGTTGTGAATTTTATTTTTAAAAAATTTTAAAAATATATTTTAAATAACAAATCTAACTTCAATGATAAGTCCGAAAAAACTGGTGACAAGATTAAGAATGTTGCAAAAAATGAAAAAAAATTTTAAAAAATCAAAACCAGACGATACCGTGTTTTGAATGTCAGGAGCATGGTCATATTGCTCATAACTGTTCAAATAAAAAGAAAAAGAAAGAAAAAGTTTTTTTAGTCACGTGGGATGATGAGTCAAGTAATAATGAAACAGAATCTGAACCAGATAATAAAAAGTGTAATTTTGCGGCTTTTACTGCATCGGCTGGCTCATCTAAATCTGAATACTCTGATCTAGAATCAGGTGTTTCTCACAGTGATTCTAGAAAAGATGATACAGATTCAGGTTTAGATTCAGATGATGGTAGTAAAAAAAATTTCAGCGAGTTTATGATAAACTGCATAGAAAAAGTTACAAAATGACAAAAGTTGTCACTAAGCTGTCATTGAAGATTAAAATCTTTGAAAAAGAGAATGAAGGTCTTAAATTAGAGTTGATCGAGTCTTAAGCTCTTGTTTTTCAATTAAAAATTTTTAAATCTAAAATATCTAAAAAGTTGGTCAGTTCTGACAAATAGAGAAATGAACTTATTGAATCTTATAATTCCCTCAAATCAAAAGTTTTGGAATTAGAACAAGAATTACAAAATTTAATAAAGTTAAAATCCTCGTTTGAGGCAAAAATCAAAGAATTAGAATCTGATTTGAATACTGCTAATACCATTCTTAAGAAGTTAAATGCAGGGTCCCTGAGTTTGAAAGAAATCCTAAGTGTTCAAAAAGTGGCGTCAGATCGAACTGGATTAGCGCATGTTGAGAATTCATCTATTTCGAAGACTTCAGGTAAAATCAATTTGTTAAAGCAGCCAACATGCCTACAGGTTTGGGTCCAAATACTTTGAAAAGTTCTGATCAATTCAAGACCTAATTTTTGAGAAATTGTTTTAAAAAATCTTCGCCACAATCAATCGGTTTTAAAAAATTTGTGTCTATATGTCATTATTATGGTATTGTGAGTCACATCCGACTTTTTTTGTAGAAAGTTGAAAATTGTGTGTTCGTATTAATATGAAAAAAATATGGAAAACTGCATGATCAAATCGAACTGGTGCATGAAAAAGCTCGCTGGCAGTTGGGTGCTCGAGTGAACTGTCTGAGCGCTTGAGCGGATAACTGGCAGAGAGTCTAAGTAGCTTACTGGCAGTCGAGCGCTCGAGCGGACCCAAGGGGCGCTCGAGTGGTCAACCGGCAAAAATTATTTTTTGCTAGAAACCCAGCACCCCCACGAGCTCTTTACCTAAAATTCAACCTGTATGGGTTAAAAAGTCAGACTTGATTGGTAATGTAGTTTTGAGTGCTTTAAGAAATTAACTTGTTGATAAAATCTTTAGAAGCAATCCAACTGGAACATGTGCCTTAGAATAATATTTATCTCTCCTTATTTTAAAAAAAAAAATGCAAAATGCAAAAAAAAAAAAAGAAAAAAAAAAGAAAAAAAGGGTTATATATATATATATATGTAATTTTTTTTGTACTTCTTTTGACTTTCAAAATCTGTAAAACTCAATTAATTCAAAATATATCAATTTTTATGAAATAAGTCAAAATAAAAAACTGACTTATTGATTTTTGTCGGTAATAAGTTTAAAAATTCATAATTTTGAGTCTACTTGATTAATTTTCAAATAAAAAACATCCGAACTTTTGTTTAAATTTTTCATTAGAACCTTTTTGAATATTTTTTTAAAGAACACTTTTTGTTTGACCATGGTGATAAGATTCCTATGTTGATGTTGATGTCTACGATGTAACGTCCCGATTTTTAAACAATGAAACTCTACAAAAATCAACACAAAAATGGGATTTCATTTGTGAAATGAATCTCCAAACACGCCATTCTAAACCCAAAAGGTTGACCAAAAGATTCCCCATTTGAAAACCTCTTTTCAAAATAAAATTGAACTTTTTCACATAGCAACTGTCCACTTGAGCAATCAGAGATCCGTTCGAACGGTGAGACACCCGAGAGATTTTTAACCTCGAAACTATTTTTTTTTTCAAGTCTCAAAAACACATCTAAAAATTTTATCTCTAAACATGGGTTTAAATGACCAAAGAATTTGGGACAAAACGTTTATTTGATAAAGAAGTCAATTCTTCAACTTGAAAACGAATCATTGAAAGCACTAAACCCAAACCCAAAACAAATAAAACTATAACCAACCCAAGGTTTCTCTATCAAAATCATTATAGCATACATACATTAATATAATCGCCTTAAGACTTTCAAAACATACTTTCAAGATCAGGCGATATACATCATTACATGACTCCATAACAAGATGTGATAACAAACTTTCGAACAACAAAACTACTATAAATAAACAAAGAGTTTTGTCTTTTGTCTCTTCGGCTCCACAAGATCAACCCATGTGACCCAAACTACATGAAAAAGGTTTTCAAGATTTCACAACGTGAGCCGAAACCCAATAGAAATAGACTATAATGAAATAAAACATGATATGCAATCATGTAGAATAGAATTGGCTCGACTTCACAAGCCTTAAAGTGGTTTTCCATCATCAAAATCACATATTTTTATATAATGCAAATAGCATCTAACAGTTTAAGAAAACATTAACAAAAATGTTATTTTTTACTCGATTCCCACAACCGACAATGATTTCTATATACCGACTCTGTCGTATCGAGGACAAATGTTACAATTATAGACTCTCGCTGATTACCTTAGTTCCGGGGCATCTAATGACCCACTAAGTAATAACAAGTTCTATACAGAGTTATAACAACACACGCCTCTTACTGTGGCAATCTCTTATTTACGGGGATTAACCCGAAAAAGTGAAGCACCTACTTGCGCAAAGTTTTTGGACTTTCATCGAGGAGTAATGGCGGTCCAAATACATGCATTATCACGGTACATCTATAAAATCATTAAAAACACGTTGCTCGACTATGAAAACTTTTAAATCTATACATTAATCATGTACAAAACGTCCGACGACCTTCTGTCACGTCGTCCATAACTAAGGAAGAACGACCAACACATTTCAATGTTTTACCATTTCAATCGAAACGTTTAAAACCAAGGCTCAACCCTAAGGGTTAGCTCCAAACCTCCTAAATACGATTTTCATAACTTTTACATAACTCTCTCCGTTTTCAAAATTCACCTTTTTGAAAATCACGGACACCCACACGTCCACCAACTTTGTAATAAATCATAGCAAATCAAAAATATGCTTTTTGTCCAATCAAACACGATTTAAACACAAAGTCTAATATTTATAGCATTTTAAAATCGTAGAAAAAGCGTACAATTGCATGGGGCACCCTTTTAAAGCAAGATAGCCTAGAATCCTACTTCGATGAGTTAAAACTCAAAACTTTGAACACCGACGAGAAACTAAAGTCGCCAAAATGAGATTCTGTTCGGATGAACGCGAAGCTCACGGCAAGGATACCAAGGATCGACTACCCAAATACTAAGATCCGAACTCGAATCAAGCCAAAAGCTAGAGAGAAAGTATAGCTTTTGAGAAATTTTTCTAGAGAGAAGAAACAAAAATTGCAAAACAAGCTTTGGCACAAAGATCAAAGCATTGGCTATCTTTATAAAATCTCGCGCCCGGCTGTCCGCTCGAGCGAATAGAGGCCCGCTCGAGCGGTCCCTAACTGACCCAACTCTCGGCCACAAGCCCGCTCGAACGAACAGAACTTTGCTTGAGCGGTCATCGTTGGGTGAAAAGTCGAACAAAAGGCGCATGACCAAGGCTATGCATGCATAACACATATATAAATATGATAATAAAAAACGATTAAAGCAACAGCCAACACATCGAATAAACATTAAGAAAATAAAACGGAACCGGGTCTCACATACAACTACCCCTACCTGTTTATCTATCCACTGGTCCCTTCTCATTTAGAACTTTCGTGCTATGAAATGCTTACAAAAATGGTTACCTTTACGAACCTTGCCTTTTCGTTTGTTATAGTGTAAAAGCCGATGTTTATGCTATTTTTTATATGTACGTGAAAATGACTACCTATATGAACCTTGCTTTGTCGTTCGTTTTAGTGTGAAAGCCGTTACTTATGCTGCTGTACAAACATACTTAAGAAAATGGCTACTTATGCGAACCTTATCTTTTCGTTTGTATTAGTGTGGCAGCCGTTGAATAAAAGCATAAATATATTTTTTTTTCTATATAGTTCTTTTTGAAGGGAAGCTTCCATATTTGTTCAACAGATATACATTGAAAATTTATTCAGTTTGACTTTAAAAGTGTGAAAATTTTTAAAAATATTCAAATATATTTCATAAAATATCGATCACACATAAGGATTGAATTTAGAATTTGAAGAAAAAATCGAGTAAACTCTTGTCTAAGTTTTTTTTTATTTTCTCGTGATATTAAAGCTTAAGTTCGTTTTTATTTTGAAAATTCAGAATCTTTGATCTTCATTGAATGATTTATAATTTTTTTTATTTGAATGTCAAAAGGAGTTTATAAACATTATTTTCAAGAATAACTGTTTCATGGGATTGTTTCTTTAGATTTTTCACAATGTTTTTTAGCGGCATTTTCAGGCACACACAAAGGGCTATACATAAGTGTTCATGATTCATGGTTTGTGAGATGATATAATTCATTTATTTTAATTTATTTCAGAACAACTATTAATGGGATTGTTTCCTTTTGGTTTATTTTGGAGACATGATTCATTTATGTATAGTGATATGGTTACTGATTGCATGTGATACTTTATGCAATTAATTTGGTTTTTGAGTATTAGACATGTGGTTTAGTATTCTCTTATTGTTTGTTTAATCTTTCATTTTTGGTTTGTTTGTTTTGTTTCGAAGGATTTGAAGAAGGATCTACAGTCAAAGATTTTATTCTAAAACTTGTTTCTTGTGTTGAATTACTTAGTAGATAGTTGTGTTTACCTGAAATTGTCAATGGGAGATTGTAAAGAATTTAATTTAGTATTAAATGCTTTTTAATTTATTTTATAGCAATTCAAGGTAGTTGTATATGTGCATATGTCCTAAGTGGAGTTCAAAAGAGTTTGAGTTATTTTGAGAGTCTGGTTACTAAGTGGTTAGGATGAGTTCAAAAGAGTTTGAATTATCTTGAGAGACTGGTTAGGATAAGACTATGTTAGATAGAGAATCTTTTATTTGTATATATCCAAATCTTTTTGAGTTTTTTATCAGAATATTATTCAGGTTGGAAGATTGAAGTACAACACAAGAAGCCAAGTGTACAAGCCAATAAAGCAGGTTTTGGGAAGAACAGAA
>JAULJZ010062080.1:0-13479 GCA_032270985.1 Heliamphora pulchella
TAATTAGTTGTTATAAAAAAATAAAATAGCTTAAACTAAAAGTTTTAAAAGTTAAAAGGTTTCTTTTTTATGAAGACCAGATTTTAAAATTAAAAATGAAAACAATTTTAAAAGAATAATAATGGTTAAAAAATTCATTAAAAATAAACATTTTACTAACTAATTTAATTAGTTGTCTTTAATGTAACAAAATAATATTTGTTTTTTTAAAGAAAAAGGGTAATAAAGACATTATTAATAACATAATGATTTAAATGTGATTTTAAAAATAAAGTATAATGATTAAACTTTATAAAATTTTGTTAACAAGGTTTTGAAATGAAATTATTTATGTTCAATAATTTTAAGAAAAACAAACGAAATTTTGTCAAATTAAAATTTAAAATAAATTAAATAAAATTTTTTACAAAAATATAAACTTATGAATTTTTAGAGTTTAATAAAATGACCTAAGAAAATAAATACATAAATATATAAATATTAAATATATAAATATATTCTATGGACTTGCGTGAAAATTAAATAAAAATTAAGTCTAACAAAAATTTTTTTTAAAGCAAATAAATTTAAGAAAATAAGTCTTGTAGCAATAATTTAAATTAGAATCTTATAATTATAAATATACTATATTAAATAATTTTTATGAAATAATAATACAATTTTAATGCCAAAATTTAAAAGTAAAATTGAATGACTAAAATATTGTTTATGTACTTCTTTTAGACTTGGAGTTATGAACAATCACAATTTCTGCTAGATCAGGTGAGTCTCTGATATCCGAATTAGTTTTTATTTCACGTGGATATTGAAAATGATGAATAAATAAATGAAATGATATGAATGAACATAAATGATGAATGAATGATAAAATGATGGGTTAAACGGCGTCCTGGCCGTTGGGGGACGTTAAGCGTACCAGCGAGACGAGGTAATAAGGGTAGGGTTACGATCAGGTGACTTAAGGAATGATTATGTCCACTGTATTAAATGTGGGGTCGATTCTTACTAAATTCTGGTAAACCGTTTAATATATATTATTCTAACACTGTGGCATAATTAATAAGTCAGATATCATTGAATTCACACTAGTATTGCTAATGGATGTTGAAAAATTTCAAGTGACATGTAAAAGAGTGAAGATTCAGTGTTTGAAGAACAGGAAGTGCAAGTTTTTTTTTTCATTTCTTGTAATTACCTTTTTATTCTAATTTTTAGAATGAACTTTTATGTGAAACATTGTCATAGTTAAATGCTCTGGAAAATTTTATGTTGGGAATTTATGTGGAAAAATGTCAATTGAAAAAGTTTTAAAAAATTTATTTTTGCACTTGGATATTTTCAAACAAATCTTATTTTTCTTTAGAATGAGGAAAGAAAGTTAAGATAAAGAGGCCTTTGGTAGGTTTTGACTCACTGGCCGGTCACAGACTCCATGTTTTAAAATGGGTCGTGACACAATCACTGAGATACAACGAGCCGTAGAGCAGCAAATCCAGGCTCAAAATTGGTGTTAAGCGCAAATTCGGGCAATTCAGGCCCGTTTACTCGGTGTGAATGGACAGTCGGATGACATAAATGAGAACGGTGAAGACTTTTGAGATGATAATCAGGGACAAGACGCACCACAAGTCGTTGTGCCACCTCGGGTTCCCCGTTCGATGGTGGTAGAGGAAGAAATTATGGCCCGGTCTAGAGAGTCTGCACTGGCGGAGAAAATTGATTGAATGGAGAAGGTACTGAGAAAGGCGAAGGGAGTGAAAGAATACATGCTGGATGTAGGCGGTTTGTGCTTAGTCCTAGATGCCAAAACTGCTCGAAAAATTTAAAATGCCAGAGATGGAGAAGTTTGATGGCACCGGAGATCCCTGAATTCATCCGAGGATGTACGTTGGAACCCTCTCCCCCATGGGAATTGATGATCAGCTCAAGGCCCAATTGTTCCACCGATCACTTTCTGGGGTAGCACAAAGGTGGTTTCTCTCTCTAGAGGTGGCTAAGACTAGAACTTGGGAAGATATAGCCACTGCTTTCATCGGTCAATACAGCTACAACGTTTAGTTGGACGTCACCACCCGAGAGCTAAAAATGACTCGTCATGAAAATTAGGAATCCTTTGTTGACTTTCTGACCTGGTGGAGAGGAAAGGTAGCCAAGATGATGAACCAGCCTACTGAGAAAGGACAAGTGAGAATCGTGGTAAAAAATCTGTAGTCCCCTTTGAAGCGTTACCTTATCACACAACCGCTCTCTACCTTTAAGCAGCTATTCGACGCTGGGGTACAGATTGAGGATGCTATTCTGTCTGAAGACATTGAGAAAATTGAGCCCAGTCAGAAACCAAGAAGAACTTCCCTACCAACAACCAAAATTAGTCTACTTCTGCTAACCTCGTTTCTCGCTCGAACGAGGTTAATCTTTTGAAACCTTCATCCTCCGCCCAATAATAAAATCATACCCAATAGTCAAACAACAGTCAACAGTCGCAACAAAGGCCGAGGAGAGTCTTCACTCCCCTCAACATTTCATTATCCACAGCTCTGAATCGACTTGTCGAGAAAGAGCTTATCAAACTGTTGGACCCCATGCCCATACATGATCCCCTACCACTACAATATAATGCTTCTCATTACTGTGCCTACCACCAGGGTCATGACCATTTGACTGATAAGTGTATGAGGCTCCGACATGAGATCTAGGATCTCATCGATAACAAAGTAATCCCTCCACCATCTGCTACTCCAAAGCCAAATGTCACGACCAATCCTCTGCCAAATCATGGCAAGAAACCTGGGGTAAATTGCATGTCTCTGGGACAATCAGAAGATCCAAGTCAATACATCTGTTCAGCGCATCTGCCACGCCTGCATGTTTCAGTTATCGAAGATCAAGTAGCCTGTTCACTAATTATGGATCAAAACGGCTAGAATATGATGGAGGAATGGGATGACGATACGTAGGAGGGGTATCAGATGGAAATCCAAGTCAACCAACAAGAAGAAGAGGAGCATAATGAAGAAAATGACTGGCCATTGGATTACCCGGCTCAGCCATATGGATTTGGCCATGTGCTCGATGGCATTACTCTTCCTCAATGTTTTGAGAAAGAGATATATGTTGATGACATGCAATCTTATTGGTTAGTGAGGGTTGTGCTGAAATCTGATGGGGCTGAATGGATCAATTTATGGGCCGCTCAGGAACAGTAGGTGGGTTTTATTGGAGAGGACATCTGGGAAGAGGTTGACAATATGTGGGCCATTGAGGATGACGAGAAAAGAAGAGAAAGAGCAACGATCACCGACTTGAATGATCTATGGGCATTTGAAAGCCCTCTGTGTGTAGATGAAGTAAGACAGACTGAAAGTGCAATGCCGGGATTGTGGCATCCCAAGGAAGGCATAGAACATCTAACTAGGATTGGGCGGCATTTCAAGCCGGCTCAGCTTGAAAAAGGGCAATCAAGCGGGAAGGGAAAAGAGAAGGAATAGAAAGAAAAGGACGACGCTGTACTGAAGCAGCTGAAAAAGACACAGGCTAACATTAGCATATGGGGCTTGCTAATGGCTTCACATCGGCATCGACAAGCAGTGTTAAAAGTTCTAAATAAAGCTAATGTATCGATAGATGCGATCCCTGGACAGTTAATTGGATTAATACTGCCAGTTACGGAGTCGAAAGTGATTTCTTTTTCGGAGAAAGATCTACCATTAGAAGGGAAGAATCACAATAAGCCTCTGCATATTACAGTCAAATGTTTAGAAAAATGGGTCCTGGTAACGCTCATCGACAACAGTTCAAGCCTTGAACGTTTGTCCACTCAAAACTGCAGTTTGTTTAGGGATGAAGCCGAACCAATTCACACCCTGTAGTCAAGGAGTTCGGGCCTATGATAACACGAGGAGGGATGTGTTGGGAATGGTATCGTTCATAGTATCAGTGGGGCCTTTGGAGATGTCAGTCGAATTCCATGTACTAGACGTGCCAGCCTCCTTCAATCTGTTGCTAGGTAGGCCTTGGCTGCACGACCTGAACGTCCAAGCAGTGCTGTCTACTCTCCATCAAAAGCTGAAACTGATAAATAATGGGGCAGTACTAACCATCCATGGCGAAGATAGTATTCAACACTCGAGAGGAGAGGGCTCGACTCTCTTGGAGGTTCAGCATGGGGAGGGGGATGTGACATTAAGTGGGTTCCAATTTCAATGAAACTCAGGCTGTGCAGATGCTGTTAAAGGAGGAGGAAAATTACATCAACCCGCGAGCAGTTACAATGATGTGGCAAATGTCTTACTTCCCAGGAATGGGGTTGGGTCACAAACAGCAGGGTATTCCAGAACCTATCCAAGTATTGCCAACTTCACGCCATTTTGGTCTTGGGTACAAACCGATGGAAGAAGATTTGGAAGGGCCTAAAAGGGGATGGAAGGCCAAGCACTTAGAAACACTTAACATGTACTTTGTTAAAGAAGGAGAAGATTTCCCGTACTGCGGCTTTTCGGAGCCATGGATCGATGAAGAAACCAACCAGAAGTTGCCAGGACTGGATATCTTCTTTGGCCATCAATTATCTGATACGGAAGAAGATGAAATAGTGGAAGGGGAAGAGGAAGGAAAGAAGATCCAAGAGGAAGATTGGGCGGACAAGCTTGATGGTGTCGACATGGGAGTGGTTTTCAACAAAAAGATGGCTTAGTTGCACATGACTGACCAAGACTGCTTCATGATAGGCTTCAGTGCACCAGCCAACTGCACCAAACTCATTGTAGATGCGGCTGCAAAAGAAGTGAAGAACTGGAACTTAGAGTCTGGTAATGTGCAGGTTGTCTGTTCTAAATCTGAGTTTGAGTTTGAGTTTGTGGTTGATGGCACGTCTGTTTGTGCACCTCCCCCTGTTTATGCTTTTGAGTTTGTAATTTCGTCTTCCTTCAATGAAATGAATGAGATTTTCGATTACTCTGCTTTGTTTGATTTATTTCATACGCTTTCTGATGATTTTGAGTTCGACGGGATATCTCTAAAGAAATAAAATTTTTAATAAAAAGAGAAGAAGAAATGTACGCCCAACCAATAATTGAAAAAAACTTTGTCAATAAATTTAGATAATGAAACTAACCCACAAAATATATAAATTGGTTCTTCTTTTTCCTTAGTTGAACGTGAACAATTAATAATTTTATTAAAAGAATTTAAAGATGTATTTGCATGGTCATACGAGGATATTATCGAAATTGATCCTGACATTGTTCAACACCATATTCCCTTGTACCCTGATGCTAAACTGGTCAAACAAAAGTTGAGACGGATCCGGCCAGGATGGGCTCTGAAGATCAAAGAAGAAGTTGCCAAATAGATAAACGCTGGATTCCTGATGGTAACCGAGTATCCAAAGTGGGTGGCTAATATTGTTCTAGTGCTGAAGAAAGAAGGACGCATTCGGGTCTGCGTAAATTTTTGAGATCTCAACAAAGCTAGTCCGAAAGATGATTTTCCTTTACCGCACATCGATGTCTTAGTAGACAGTACATCGGGGCATGCCTTGTTGTCATTCATGGATGGCTTCTCCGGATACAATCAAATTCTGATGGACCCCGAGGACAGAGAGAAAACAACGTTCATTTAATAACCTGAACTCAAGATACGGATATAAAAAAAAAGAACATCTCAAAAGAAACAAAATCTCAAACCTAAGTTCGGTAAGAGGAACCGGCTCGACCGTTTAACCTTTTCAAGCCCGAGACCCAGGAAAGAGGGGGAACCACACAAGCATATATTAAAACCCTAATGTTGAGGATAAGAATTTAAAGTTATAAGTCCAAGTTATTTAAGACAAGAGTTACGCTCGAAAAGTCAAGAAACGAACCAATGTGAAAATACCCGAATTTTCTCCTATAATTAAATAAAAAGAAAAAAAATTATTTTGATATATATACATACAAGTGGCCAACAACCTAGGAGTTTGTGCCAAACTTGGTTGCCAAGTTTTCTAAACCTAGGTTAGTGAAAAGTAACATAAGTTAACTAAACCTAACTTAGAGTTAACCAAGTTTCTCAAGGAAGCTTCATTCACTCTCCTTGCCTTTAAAAAAGAACCTAGATCTCCTACTAAACCTCTTGAATTTCGGCATAGTGAGAGAGAGAAAGAGAAAAGAAAGAAAAGAAGAAGAAAGAAAAAGAAGAAAAAAGGAGGAAGAAGAAGAAGCTTGAAGATGGGAGCTTTAAAAGCTAAGTTCATAGTTTTCATCATCAAGAAGTAATCTTCGACAAGGTAAGAGAGACTCTAATACTTCTAATTTTACATAAATCAAACATCTCTCCCACCATCCTCAAACACAAATCTAAGATCAAGAATCAAAACTCAAAAAAAAAATAAAAATTAAAGGCGTCATGGTTGATTTTTTTGGGACTGTTCGGTTTGAATATTGAAGTTGTGAGTTGGTGTGGGTTTCTCCATGGGTTCCATGACTTATATAAGCTCTGGAATATTGATATATTGAAGTACAATACATGTACAGAAAGAAAATGGGTCAAAAACTTACACACTTGACACTAAGAGGCTAGAATTAAAATAGGCCTGAGTTTTGGGAGTTTTGAGCATTCTGTCATGCTCTTTGGAATATCATAACCCAATGTACAAAAATTCTATAAGCATGTTCTTTATATCCAAACCTATATTTTTTTTTTATCTTTGATACAAAATTTTTTTGAACTCATTTGAGTAAGTAGAACTCGAGATATTGCAATTGTACCAAAGTGTGTCGGTTTTAGACTAGTCAACAATGCATACCTGAACAACCTAGTTTACAATGCGATCCGAGTTTTGTCCAAAACATGATAGTTGTAGAAAACATGTGTATCTATTTACCCACCAAAAATGAGCACAAAATAATGAGTGTTGATATGTTAAATCCCCTTTGAAACTCTCTATTGTGTTTCAGCCCTCAAGGGACACTTCTGTCACATATTTTGGTGTAGCCCAAATCCCCTATTGTTAGTGCTCTATTCCAAAAGTGTCCTACATGAACTTTGTAGAAAACATACTAAAGTAATCTTGACCAAAAATAAGACCTTAAAGCCTTGGGATGATTCCCCAAAACCGTTTCAAACCCTCTGTCAAAAACTGGCTCTGCTGAGTTTTGGCAACTAACAGAACCTATTTTCTAAAATGGCCAAAACGTCTAACTTGTTCCGAACAACTACCCTTAGCTCTAAACATACAACTTGTAGGGGACATATTGAAATAGAACATAATCAAGAATGGGCTCATTTGGACTTGATATGGTAGTCCAAATCCGAGACCAACAGGAGCATATTTTTGGTAAAATCTCGAGAAAAGTGCTGAACCGTTTTTGCTTGGGATGCTTTATTCATTCTTTTGCCTTAGGTTTTGGCTTTGGAGTTAAACATAAAGTTGTAGGGAATATTTTAATCTAAATTTTCACCAGAAATTATAATCCAATTCTAAGTCTAAGTATCTCAAGATGCTGCGGTACCTTAAAATGTAATGATTGGAATAGAGTAATAAATGGTTAAGTAAAATCTTTAAACAAGTGAAGGTTTGGGCAAGCGCATAGTACCCCTTAAACCTAAAAAGAAAGTAACCATGGTCCCAAAAATCAAGAAAACATTTCACGGTCAGAATCATTTTAGTTTCACATGCAAAAGGGGAAGGATTCTGTGATTAACGGTCGAGTCATGTTTTGCTTGTTAGGCACGGAGGTTGTAGAACCCGGGAGTCCTGCTTAGCTTGCCAGGGGAGACTCAGTTTATACACTCATTATACAAGGTGAGAGTGCTTAACTATTATCTTGAACTTGAATTTATGTAAATGATGCTTAAAAATACTTTGAAGCGCATGTTTTGAACTATGACTAGCTTGACAATCGCATGAACCTGTTGTTTTAAAAGCCATGATGTTTTTAATCCATGTGTGCCATCCATAATATTCTGAGCTAGCATGATGTTATTATGAAAGTATGGTTAATGTTGTGTGGTTGTTTCAAAGTGTCAAGTTACAAGGGTTTCCGGCCCTTTATATCCCGTTAGGGGAGGTTACCTAACTATAGGTTTTTTATTTGTCCCTATAGGGGAGGTTTTCCGTTAAGCTGGGGTTTTTTCCTTTGAGGATTTTGGGCTGAGTCCCAAGGTTTCGCACATACCACTCGTGTTTGGTGGAGAGTGGCCCTCATTTCATCACGTTGCTATCCGTGCATTGCGAATTGAGGTTACAGTACCGTCGAAACTCCCGGTCGTGAGGTTGATGACTACTTGGGCATTGTTGGGGTTTGAGTCTAGATTTGAAAAAAGTGGTCATGTATTTTAAATAAGTGGCGGTTAAGCCAGGAACATATTTCTGTTTGCAATATTGAGAAGGTTCTGTATAATCTGTGATATTTTCATGTTCAAGCAAATGCATCAGTTTCTATATTTTTTGTGGAAAATGTGATGAACTATTCTTTTTTTGAAAAAAGGTTTTCAATTATCGTTAACTAAGTAATTGTCATTTCTATTCATGATAATGCTAAGTGCGCTCTCCTATAACCTCTGTGGTTGCAGATAACAGAAACGGCTAAGAATTGGTCCACCACAGGTGTTATCGAGTAGTTTTGAATCTGGTGTTGGAAATCGTTTTGGATAGTTTTTCTTTTGTTTAGTTTTAGTGTTGGCAAAGCTTCATGTATAAGATCTGAAGGTTTTTGATCTTTTAGAAATAATGTATGCCTTGGGATGGTGAATCCCTAGTGACTCATGTTTACTTCTTTTAATATTAAGATGTTGTGGTTTCTTAGAAGTTCTTGTTTGGTCTCTTAATATCTTTATCCCTTTGTGTTGGTTTGGTGCCTTGTGGGAGCAGGTTGTTACATTTTGGTATCAGAGCCCTAGGTTATAGGTTCTATAGACTTGTCAGAGTGTGGTCTATGGTGGACCGTAGGTTAAGCGTGTCATGTCACAGTCTGTTGAGAAGAGTGGTTTAGGCTTGGAGTTGTCATATCTTTGCCATTGGGCATCTGACTGTCTGGCTTTGAGGTCCATTTGGGAATTGCGTTCTGCAGACGCAGGGTCCTAATTGGAAGTCTAAACAAGTTATTAGATTAGGGAGATAACCCAGGAGGGCTCTTGTGTTGCTGTCAGTTTGCTAAGTCTAAGTGGGTTATCAGATCTAGGGGTGGGACCCTTGTGTCATTAAAACCTTTTGTAGATAGTTTGTTCTTATTCTTATGTCTATAAATTAGACTCTTGTGTCGAGACCTAATGTATACCTTTCTTACAATAGAGAGAAGCATGGAAAACTCAGACGGAGCGTCTTTCAACTCGGACCATATTAATGAAACGCAGCAAGAAGAATCTCCGCATGTAGGACGAGTAGAATTTGACCCAACCGCTAGGATGTTGGAGGCGATCGCAAGACTGACAGAACAAAATACGAGGTGGATCGCAATGCAAGGTGAAAGGAACAATAACTCCCTAATCAAGCAATTCAAGGACTTGGGCGCAAAGGAGTTCATGGGAACCCTTAGCCCCGCAGAAGCAGAAAACTGGTTGAAGGATGCCATACGTATTTTGGATAGGTTAGGGGTAGAGGTAGATGTTAGGATCGACCTCATATCTTTTATGTTCAGTGGAGAAGCATATCACTGGTGGGAAGCCACAGAGCGATTACTAAAAATGCCGATGCCAGGAACTAAACCTCCCATACCCCAGATGATTACTTAGGATCGTTTCATAAGGGCGTTCAATGAACAATATAAACCCATAACCTACAAATATGAGAAAGAGCAAGAATTCATTGATCTGGAACAAAATAGGATGATTGTAGCAGAATATGAGATGAAGTTTACAGAATTGTCACGATATGCCACCCAGCTTATACCCGATAAGAAGATGAGGTGCAGGAGATTTAAAAAGGGGTTAAGTTTTTCGATCAGAACAAGGATGGCGGTTCTCAAAATGAATAACTATACAAGTTTAGTGAACAAGACAAAGATGATCGAGAAAGATGTGAAAGAGGGAGAAGGGAGATGAGAAGACTTTAAGAAGCGCAAGTTTGGAAATCTAACAATGAGCAAGATAGGGGCAAGGTCCTAGGAGTGGTGCTCCAAGGCTACCGGCTTTCAAAAGCCAGAGTCATCAGTCGACCGCGAGAAATTTCAAACCTAGAGAGGACTGAGCTAAGAAGGAAATGTCTAAACGAACGAAGGAGACAAAAACAAATGGTTGCTTCAAATGTGGAGCCCTTGGCCACTTTAAAAGGGATTGTCCAAGAATCAACCAGGGAATCATTTTCTATCGTTGTGGTGAATCGGGGCACATCGCTACTCGATGCGGACATTCTAGACTATCGGCACAATCATCTATAAGAAGTAGAAGAATGGATGGGCCAGCTGGAAGTGTTCAAGACAAGGGGAAAGGACTAATGGAGGCCCCGAGGATCTCGGCATGAGTTTTTGCTATCACACACCAAGATGCTCAAGCAACGCTTGACGTAGTGACAGGTACACTTACCGCTTTTGATAGAGATGCCTATATTCTGATAGACCATGGATCAACACACTCGTTTGTATCACACTTTTTCATAACACAAGTAGATAGTATAAGGATGGAACCACTTGATTGTATGATAACCATAGCTACGCCTATAGGAGAAGAAGTGGTAATTAAAAGTGTATGTAAAGATTGTGTGTTGAAGATAGAAGATAGGGAGATGTTAGTAGATTTGATGCCTTTGGTTATGTTTGATTTCGACTTGATTCTTGGGATGGACTTGTTGTCATCCTACCATGCATCGCTAGACTATTTTAGAAAAAGAGTAATCTTTAGGATACCTGGGGAGGAGGAATTTGTTTTCCAAGGGGACAAGAGTAGAACATCTATCCAGATGGTGTCGGCCATTAGAGCTTCGAAGATGTTGAAATGGGGTTGCCAGGGATTTTTGGCACACGTGGTGGACGTAGAGATAGAAGAAAAGAAGCTTTCGAAGGTACCAGTTATTTGTGAGTTTCAAGATGTTTTTCCAGATGATTTACCAGGATTACCCTCATATTGAGAAGTGGAGTTTACGGTCGATCTCTACCCGGGCACAGTGCCCATATCTATTCCTCCCTATAGAATGTCACCTGTTGAGCTGTTAGAGTTGAAAGAACAATTACAAGAGTTACTAGAAAAAGGATTCATCCGACTTAGCGTCTCACCATGGGGAGCACCTGTACTATTCGTGAAAAAGAAGGATGGAACACTGAGCATGTGTATTGACTATCAATAATTGAATAGGGTAACCGTTAAGAACAAGTATCCTTTACCTAGGATAAACGACCTGTTCGACCAATTGGAAGGAGCTAGAGTGTTCTTAAAGATAGACTTGAGGTCAGGATACCATCAATTGAAAGTGCGGGAGTCAGATGTACCCAAGACTGCCTTTTGGGCCCGTTACGGGTATTATGAGTTTGTGGTGATGCGTTTCGGGTTAACGAATGCGCCTGCGGTATTTATGAACCTGATGAATCAAGTGTTTAGAAGTTTTCTAGACCAATTCGTGATTGTATTAATAGATGACATTTTGATATACTCTCGGAGTGAGGAGGAACACAGGGAACATTTGAAGATTTCTTTGCAAACTCTAAGGAAACACAAGTAATACATAAAATTTAGTAAGTGTGAGTTTTGGTTGGATCGAGTGGTGTTTTTGGGTCATGTTATATCTGGAGAAGGAATTCAAGTGGACCCAACAAAAGTGGAAGCAGTAGTTAATTGGAAAAGGCCGACTAGCATGATGGAGATACGGAGCTTTTTAGGGCTAGCTGGTTATTACTGGCGTTTTATACGGCACTTTTCTTTGACTGCGAAACCTTTGACTCGATTGACTCAGAAAAATGTCAAGTTTGAATGGTCCGACGGATGCGAACGAAGTTTTCAGGAGTTGAAGTCCAAACTGGTGTCAGCACCTGTGCTTACACTTTCGTCAGGCAACGAGGGCTTTGTTATTTATAGTGACACGTCACACCAAGGTTTGGGTTGCGTTTTGATGCAACATGGGAAGGTTATTTTCACATGACATTTTAAAACCTCATGACTTTTTAAAGAATGGAGGGCTATTAGCAACTCTGAGGGTAAGACCAACCTTATTAGATCAAATTCGAACAGCTCAATTGGCTGATAATCAAGTGGACAAGATAAGGGTGAAAGCAGCAGCTAAAGGAAAGATAGAATTTGAAGTTCGGGATAACGTATTGTGGTTCGGTCATAGATTGTATGTGCCCAATAATGGGGAGTTGAGGAGGCATATCTTAGATGAAGTGCATAACTCGACATACACTATGCTCCCGGGAAGTATTAAGATGTATAGAGATTTAAAGGAAAGATACTGGTGGAGTGGAATGAAGAAGGACGTAGCGGATTTCGTGACAAGATATTTAGTATGCCAGCAAGTTAAGGTTGAACACCAGAAGCCGGTAGGATTACTACAACCGTTACCTATACCCGAGTGGAAGTGGGAACATATTACCATGGATTTCGTAACTGGACTCCCTCGAACACCTAAGGTGATTGATGTTATTTGGGTAATTGTGGACAGGTTGACGAAATCAGCTCACTACCTACCAATAAAGATGGCATTTTCGACGGATCGATTTGCACAGCTTTATATTGATGAGATAGTTAGGCTACACGGAGTACCAGTTTCTATAGTATCAGACATAGACCCACGTTTTACATCCAGGTTTTGGCCCAGCTTTCAAGAAGCATTGGGGACTACTCTAAAATTTAGCATAGCTTTCCATCCGCAGACTGACGATTACTGGAAGCTAGGAGGAACATTTGTCGTTGATCGAGTTTGCATATAACAATAGTTTTCAGTTAACTATAGGGATGGCTATTGGAGCGGAAATTTTTTTTGAACCGACGCCGTGACCGTAAAAAACGACGTGTGCATTTTTCATGAAAACTATGAACTATATTAATCTTAATACCATTATACCTTTATGAAACTTGTCGAAAAGTTTCTAGAAGTTTCGAATACGTTGAAGACGACCTTGCAACCTTCTCACGTATGTCTTGGACGCACTACGACAATCACGGTGTGTGGGCACCGCTTCCGATAGAAGTGTTCTTCTTTTCCTTGGTTTCTTCTCACACTTGTCTCCAAAAAGCAAAAATCAATTTGCCAAAAGAGAGAGGGGGCGATGGCTTGGTAGGGTAGGGATTAGGATTTTAGGTTTTTCTTTTTATATTATAAGCCACCTTGTGATATATTACTCCATATATCAAAGATAATGATAAGAATATATATTCTCTTTCCTAATACTAAGGGCCGGCCACTTAGGGAGAAATCTCTAGGTGTGCCAAAAGACTAAAACGCCCCTTATTATTTAATTTAATCCCTGAATGTCTCCGGCGGCAAAATCGACATTCTAATTAAATAATTATCGAAACCAATAAGAAAAATATCCGTGCGTATAATGGGCTACGTGAGGGATCACGAGGAAGTAT
>JAULJZ010062102.1:0-13479 GCA_032270985.1 Heliamphora pulchella
GGGTATTCTTTTCTTTTCTTTTTTTTTTTGTGACATGTCTAATCTCTTTGTGACCCTTCTTTATGACTTAGGATTTTTTTTTTCCATCACATATTTATAACGCCAAGGTACTTGGCAACTAAAGGGACATCAACATATATATACACATGTATATAATTATCATCTAATATAATTAAATTATTTATTTTTTAAAAAAAATTAGCCTTTA
Source organism: Heliamphora pulchella (assembly GCA_032270985.1). Taxonomy (NCBI): domain Eukaryota; kingdom Viridiplantae; phylum Streptophyta; class Magnoliopsida; order Ericales; family Sarraceniaceae; genus Heliamphora; species Heliamphora pulchella. Next base: position 209 of record JAULJZ010062102.1, read on the forward strand.
AAACTTTTATTTTGTTACTCACTTAATCTAAAATGTGCACAAATATCTTCAATTTTTTGAGTAACTGAGAATTTAGCTAAATAATTAAAATATACTAGCTAACAAATTAGTTTGTAACACAGACAGGTCTTAAAATCATATTATAATTATTTTTTAGTAATTTAAATTAAATCAAGAATACTTAGGGTATTACACCTCTACTTGTTCATTCGATTAGAGGTAGCTAGTGTCGAGTAGTGGTTACAGATACCGAACCGCCCACAGAACTCTTTGAACTTAGAGTTGTCAAACTAATTTCCTTTGTCGATCACTATAGCATTTGGTATCCTAAATCTACAAATGACCGATTTCCATACAAAATCAATCGTTTTGCCTTCTATTATCGTTGTCAGGGACTCGACCCTCTATCCATTTAGCGAAATAGTCAATGGTCATGATGGCGAACTTAGTTTGGCTTTGTTCGGTCGGCAAAGGGCCTATTATATCAATTCTTCATTGGGCAAATTGCAATGGGAAAGTGATAATTGTGAGGTCTTCTAGGTGTTGTCTTGGGACGTTCGCAAACCTTTGACATTTATCACATTTTTTAACAAACTCTACGGTATCTCTTTGATTAGTGGGCCAATATTAACCGGCTTTGAGGATCTTGTATACTGCAATTTACCTCTAAGATGAACCTCGCCTTCACTAATTTATCAACTTCAGTAGCTATAACTTCATTTTTTTCTTTCGCGAAGATCCACTGTCCCTGCTTGACATGCTTATGGTGTTTATTTGTGAATAGTCGATGGGATATGATGTCGGGGTTGATGCCGAGCACATTCTCATGATTCTAGGCAAACACATCTAGGTGATCTTTTAAGAATTGCACCCACGTCTCCTAGTATTATTTCGACAAGAGTGAGCCAATTAAGACCCGTCTCTCTGGTCTGTTCTCGTTCATAGTTATTTGTAAGAGGTCTTATGTTGGGTTTGCCCTCTCTACTTCCTCACGTACTTCCAATGTATCAAGAACAGTGATTTTTCTTTACTTTTATTTTCCTTCAAATATGTTGCATAGCACTATTGTCATCGAGTTACTGGAGCGTGCGTCACGATGACTTCCTTAAATTAGTTTTTGCAGAAACTTTCCCAATATAGCAGTCTATGACTATGAAATTAACCATCCTCCCTATAATTAGAGGTAACTCGATCGCACCCAGGGGTTATACTTTTTTTCTAGTGAATCCCACAAAGGATGACCTGACTGGTATCAATATGTCTTTTCCAATAGATTTCTGACAGTCCTCCTGTGATTCTGGTTTTACTATGTCATCTGCCATATAGATTTCTGACAGTCCTCCTGTTCTCAATCGTCGGGTATGTGCTCGCCTGGATGAAACTACTTTCTCCCCCATATTTGAATCCTCCTAAGTTGACATTGGCTTCTTCTGCTAAATCTAGTTCGCCGTCAACCAAAGTGGGGGGTCAGGTGTCACTTCTGCTCTTCCTAATTAGGGTAATTAGCTACGAACCATCCTAACTGACCTCTTTGAATGAGGCTTTCAATTTGCTCCTTTAAATCAAAGCACTCAGATGTGTTGTGTCTGTGGTCTTTATGGAAATGACAATACTTATCTTGGTTTCTTTTATCAAGTGTTGTTCTATGCTTTCTTAGCTACTGTAGCTTGAGGTCATCCCGTATCTACAATAGTACTTAGTCAACTGAAGTGTTTAGAGGGTTATACCTATCGAAATGGATGGTCGGTACTCTAGCTCGTTTGATCTAGTATGTTGAAGCTCCATCTTGACCCCTCTTTTGTTTATGTCTTCCGTTCGTTGGGCTCTTTTTATCAACTTTCGTCATGTGCTTGATCTTATAGATATGCTCCGATCACACATGGCCTCCTTAGCATTCATATTCTTTTAGGCCTTTAACATCAACTCGGTCGTACTGGTTAGTGGGGCCTTTGCTAAAGAGAATATAAATTTGGTCGGCTAAAGACCACCCATGAAAGCAATTAGGGAAACTTTCTCGTCAACATCATCTACTTGATCGAAGTGCCTTTGAGTTAAATCTAAACACGTATTCCCTTAATGACTCTCCTCGTTCTTACTTTATGTTCAAGAGATATGTGGTCGGGCGTTGATAATGTTATCTACTGATGAAGTGTCTAACCAACAGCTTGCTTAATTGAGTGAAGCCAACAATCAACCCTTATTTTAGTCGGTTAAGGCACACCCTTGTTGACCATTGTAGGGTGGTTGGAAAAGCTCAACACATGATATCATCTGGCACTATATGAAGATGCATAAAGGCCTTGTATGTCTCCAGATGGTCAAGTGGATCTTAAGCACCAAAGAAGGGCTCTATTTGAGGCATCTTGAACTTTGAAGTTAAAGGCTCAGCTGTGATGGCTGAGGAGAATGGGAGGTCGATTCTATGTACTAGCTCATCAATGACTATTGTGGCCTTTCCTTTGATAGATTCTAAGACGTTCTGCAATTTCTCTTTCATCTCATTCATTTCTGCCTCCAAAGTGACGAAGGCTTCAGTTTTTTCTCCTTGATTGACGTTTTTGCCTTGGGATAAACATTCCAATGCAATAAACATTTTTACCTAGGCTAATTTAGTGACTTGCCACGTCCTCTCTTTTGTCTGGTCTAACTTCACAACCTCGGAATCTATGGGGTCAAGGTGGGGGTGCCCTTCGACTAGATTCTCTACGCCATCCAAACCACCATTATCGAAAAGAACCTTGTACTCTTTGCATTATTTGCCTCATTCCTCAGTGATAAGGATAACCGGTGGTTAGTTGGTCACTGGATTATCAAACCTTTTGATGTGGGACATGCATCTGTTGAGTTAGCTCCTGAATCACATGAGTCAGATCTCTCAGCTATTGATCTTCTTTTTGATTTTGTTGCTCATCTGCGGTTTGGAGTCATTGATGATTATTTTTCGCAGTAATGTCCCTTATTTCAACCATTTAATTTTCAAATAATATGTGGAGAAAAATATCGTTCCAACAGATGGCGCCAAAGTGTTGATGTAGAAATCGAGATGGATAACAAACTGTACTATGCTTTATTGAGGACGAGGAAGAGAATGTCTCTCGAGCTGTCCAACTTGCAAAATGCCAATTATCCTTGACACCAGTTTGGTGTTGGCTAAAGACCATCTAATGCTTAAGTCAAATTTCTTATTAAGGGAATATTATGACATTTCTAATACTTTATGAGAGAGTGTTTTCATACCTTTTCTTGAGAGCTAGATTTCATTATATATTGGTGGAATGAGCGTAAATCTCAGGCATAGTTTGGCAAAGATAGGGGTGAGCCCCAATAATTTAGAATGGTGTGATTCTAGAAGTTTACTCTGTATTGCTGAGATCATCGCTCAGAGCATATGGGATTGACCGATAGACAGACAAACAGACTAATCGATTTACTTGATGTTTGGTGATAGTGAGTTCCAAGTATAAATCCTTGCCTTTAGGAAATGATTAGTAGGGTTTTTTTAGAGCAGTTCAAGTTCTCTCGATTGGTTAGACTCCTTAATCAGTCGATCACTCTCTTAGACGTAGTCCTCATTTGATAATAATAAATTTGTACGAAATAATGATATTAATAACTTATAGTTGAAGTTATGAGTATTTAGAAAATATACTACCTTCTAACTGAAACTAGTTATTAATATAAGAAAAAAATAATTATAATTTATAGCATAAATCGTGAGTGTTTAAAAAAAAATAATATCTTATAACTAAAACTAGTAATAAAAAACTAAAAGCTACTATAGGGGTGTTTGGCCAAGCATATTGATCTAACTTTTAACTTTCTGCTACTAGTTTTAATTATAAACTATAGTTTGTTTTCAAATATTCACAACTTCTGCTACAAGTTTTAACTTTTTTTTTCTATTTCAACTACAAATTATAATTATTACTAAACACTCATAATTTCTACTACAAAGTACAATATATAAATTACTAATTTCAACAATTACAAACACCCCCTATCACTAGCAATATCAATTATATATAATTATTATAATTAATTATATAGAAAAATTAGTTGTGTAATGACCTTGCATTTGTAGTTTAAATAATTTTTTAACTAAAAAATGAAAAAAAGAATAATAATAATAATAATAATAATTTTAAAACTAGAGTAATATGAGCTTACGCCATCTCCAATGGCAAAACTAAAGGCCATGTTAAGCCAGTTTTTGCACAGTTAGCTAACAATGGTGTCAGCTAAAATTTGCTGTGTTGTTACAGTTAGCAAACAGAGTAGCGGGAACCCATGGGATTTGCCCAGAGATTTTTTTTACGAAATATATTTATTACAAGTATTGTATATTTATAAATAATATATAGATTTGTATATTGGGTGTATCAAGTAATAAAATAAGTATATTTAAAAGTTACCAAAACACATTTTTACTTATTGATCAAATAATATATTTTTTTAATTAAAAATAAAAAAAATAAAAATATATTTTTTAATTTTTTACCTGGGGTGTTTGCAGATTGAGTTGAAACAGATTAAATTTTTTTTTTTAATTAACCCACCTTTGACGGATAATCGTGTTTTCAACTCACCGCCAACTCACTAATCATTAAAACTTGCAAGTTAGATGATTTTTTGGCAGTTTCAACCCGCGATTTAGGCTATTTAACAAGTTGAAATTTATAAAATTTTAATAATTATTTTTCAAAAAATAAAAACTTATTACACTATTTTAAGAAAATTCATATTTAATACGTTAAGTAAAAGATTAACTAAAAATAATAATAGTAATTTAATAATAATAATGATTACATAATTAAATATCTTTAATAATAATATTTATATTGTATGTTTGTTAAAAAAAATTCACAACATGTAATTAAAGTAGTAATTAAAATTATAAATTGTTCCTTATGAATTATAGAAAATTTATATAAATATAAATATATATATATATATATATATATATGAGATTAAAATTCGTCGTATGTAAAAACACAATTAGTAATATATATTTTAAGCGGGTTGAATTAAATTAATGACGAGTTAAAAAAAAAAATAGGGCCCACGATTAATTTACATTTTTTATATTTTTTTCCAACTTACCTAATTCAACACAATCATTTACATGGATTGAATAGAGTCGGTTTGGATTGACACATTAAAACGAATTAATAAATTATTTGTACATTCTTATTCTTATTACAAAAATTAATATTTTACTAACTATACTATTAAAACACACACGCACTACTAAATCAACAATAACATATCACAAAATTAAATTTCATTTTTTATACTTTTTTATCTTATAATAAACACTTTAACATCATAATTTAATATTACTATTGGAGATGCCTTAACCCTTTATTAACCCAACTTGTCAGCTAAAAATGCACGAATCTAACTCTACCAGTTGTAATGCTGAAAAAGCAATCAAAACATCTACTCTATAGGCCCATTATTATTAGTGTTCTCAGTTCTGCCATCTCCTCCTCCGCCAGATCCAATGAACCCTCAAATTTCGATTTTAGAAGCAAAGCTTTGCATAGTACTTTTTTGTCATTTAACATTTATTTGGGGAAAGTACTTTTTATAGTTTAATGATTATTTACCTTAAGTTCAAACTAAAAAGCCTAGTGATCTTTTTAGAGTTTTTTTTTTATTTTTTTAAATAATTTTTTTATATTTTTACATTTTTTTACTTCTTTGTATGAGATAATTTTAATTAAAAAATATGTCTATTATGGTCAAATTTAAAAAAAGTTCACTAAAGAAAAAATGATAAAAAAATTAAAAAGTTTGCTAAGTTGACTTTTTTTTTGTTTTATATAATTTTTTTAAAATTTTAATTAAAAAATTTACTTTTTAATTTTTTCATAACGAGAAAAATTTAAAAAGTACACTTATTTAAACTCATGTTTAAAAAATTTATTAAAAATAAAAATAATTCTTTAAAAAAAACTTACTCCAAACACAAACTTAAAGTGAGTGTTTTGGTTGCCAGCCCATCAAAACGTCACTCCTTTCCTCTGCATCTCCTCAGAAGCCTTCACCCACGCCCGTACGCCCGTGCAAATGCTTGCCAGATTTATTTTTTTTTTGTTTTTATAAACTAAACAGTAACTAGATATTTGTTTTGTTAAAAAAAATTAAAAAAACTGCGGCCCTGATGGTCAATTTTAAGTTTTTTTATTTTTTAACTAAAAATGCTTAAAAATTAAAATTATTTATTTGATAAAAAAATAAAAAAATAAAAAAATAAAAAAATAAAAAAATTAGAAAGTCAAAATATTAAATCAAAATGTAAATTCTTAAAATGTTCTATTTAAACTCTTACAACTTTTAAAATACAATAATACCCTTTATTCATAACTTATTTACTGTCACTACTAACTACATATAATTGTTAATATCAAATATATAAAAGGGTAAAATTATTCACTTTAAACAAAAAAAAAGTTAACTTTTTATCCAAATAATTAACTTAAAAAAATTAATTTAAAAGCTAAATTACTAAATAACCTACTTTGAATCAAATCTAATTTTTTGACTAAAAATGTAAAAAAATTAGCTTTTAAGCTAGTTGTTAATTGAGCTCTAGTCTCTATCTAATTTGAGGTAAAACATTTTGGTCTTGTTTGGATTAATTTTGGTAATTTTTGTTTATATTTATTTATTTTGAATTTATTTAACAATTTGATTAAAATTTTTATTTTTCTAAATCGTATCAATGAAATTAACTGAAAAAGTAAAAACAATTATCAAAAAATAAAAAAAATTTACTGAAGACAAAAATAAGCAACATAAAATTTAGCTTATTAGATTAATTTTGTTTTTCTAAACTTTTTTTTATATTGATTAAAAAGATTTATTTTCTCGATTAATCTCAATGAGAGTAATCAAAAAGTATAATTGTTTGGCTAAGATCCTGATTGGCAACTTAACTTTTTTGATTTTTTTGGCTAAAAATGCAAAAAAAATCAACCTTGCTCATTTGATAAAAAAATAAAAATACGAAAAAGTCAAATCAAAACACAAACTCCCAGAATATTAAAATCAAACTCTCACCATTTTAAAAATATAATAATACCACTTATTCATAACTTATTTACTACCACTACCAATTACATATAATTATTAATATTAAATATATAAAAAGATAAAAATATCAACTTTGAATAAAAAGCAAAAAAGTTAATTTTTTTTACCTAAACAACCAACTTAAAAATAACTTGCTTAAAAGTAAGGGTATATTACACTTACATCCCCTCTATTTAAGTGTTATATCACTGTCACCACTTCTATTATCTAAAATATCACTTTACCCCTACCTTCATGCATGTTTTTATCATGAGGAATGGATGATTATTCTTAGAGTGGGATTGAAGCATATCAGATATAAAGAGATATCCAAGATCAAGTTTCTTATCCTAAAAAATGCACCACATGATAAAAACATGCATGAAGGTGACATTACCAAATTTTTCCAACTGGGACAGAAAGATATGATTGACAATATGATGCAAAATTCTCATCTCAAGTTTGAGAGAGTTAGCCTCAAGAGGCTTGGATGGGTCAACCTCCTTGAGGTTAAAAATCTGTTTCATGACCTCATGAAAAGAAAAGCCTTCAATAGTTTTTCTCTTGAGTTTACTGGGAACAAAAAGTCTACCCTCAAGAAGACCGAGAATTTTATTCAGAATTTTAGATGTTAACTTGATGTCCACACCATTCATCCAACTGGTAATAGTATTTTCAAGAGTATCAATGATTTTAATGTGGGCATAGAAAAGTTTAACTAGTGTAGGATAGTAGTGGTCACGGATTTAGATCAAATCCATCCAACCAAGGTCGATGAACCACTCAGAAAACTTCATCACTATAGAATCAAAAAATCAAAAATCAATAGAGTAGACAGGTATTACCTTTCGAGTCACAAAAGAGGCGAAATACAGATTTTTTTATTTAGAGAACTGAAACTTCAGAGAAGAGTCCAACCCCATGTTTGTTGTCATCATCGTCGCCGCTGTTGTCTTTGATTTCTTCTTTTTCGTAGCCCTAGGGCTCGAAGGTTCTTCAGTTGGACATTTGCTTCCCTTACCCATTGTCTTTGGTGGCATGGACGGTGAGAGAGAGAGGAATAGGAAGAGACGAAGAGAGAGGGAGGAGTCGACTATAGGGTTCGACTGGAACAGATGAGGGAGAAGATGAACGTTCGTTTTGAATCTGAAACGATTTTTAGGCGTATGAGAAAAAGGAAAAAAATTGCCTATATATAAACTCTATGAATTGTGTCGATCCTAATTCGATTTGGGTCGATACTTTTCACGCGACAAAGGGAGTGTCCAAAGACAGAAATTGTGTTGACACTTTTTAGTATGGAGTGGACACTTTCGATTCATTGAGTCGATACTCTTCATTGAATGAGTCGACCCAAATATTACCTAGAGCAAGATGTCAAAATGAGTCAACACTATATAGCTGGGGTCGACACTTTTAACAAAATGTGTCGATACTATATAGCTTTTGAGTCAACCCTTTCACGCATGTGTCGGCACATTTTAGTATTGTGTCGACACTTTTCGTACATCAAAATAAAGTATGAAAACCATTGAACAAGCATTGTTAGTATGATATTTAAGCATCAATTTTGTGCACATATCATACCAAGTTCTCTTCGAATATAATACAGTTTTTTCCATTTAAATGTTTGGTGAATATATCAGCAAGTTAGTGGTTTGTACCTACAAATTCAAGTTCTATGTTACATTTCTGAACATGATCTCTAATAAAGTGATGTCTAATCTCAATATACTTTGTTCTTGAGTGTTGTATAGAGTTCTTGGACAAATTAATGGCACTAGTGTTATCACATTTAATAGGAATACAATCTAAATACACACCATAGTTTTCTAGTTGTTGTTTCATCCAAAGAACATGTGCACAATAGCTACTAGTTGCAATGTACTCAGCCTCAACTGTAGATAAAGCTACTGAGTTCTGTTTTTTTCTAAACTATGATATTAAAAAAGTGTCCTAGAAATTGACATGTTCTATTTGTACTATTCCTATCAATTATAAAATTGGCAAAGTCTGTATCAAAATAGCCAAATAACTCAAAGGTTATTCTTCTAAGATAGAATAATCTTAAGGTTTTGTGTACCTAAGTGTTATCCAAAGATGCGCTTAACAGTAGTTACATGTGATTCGTTAAGACTAGCTTGATATCTAACACATATGCATACACTAAACATGATGTCAGGTCTACTTGCAGTTAAATAAAGTAGAGATCCAATCATACCTCTATATCTCTTTTCTTTTACTGCTTTACCATTTTTATTCTTGTCAAGCTTTGTTGAAGGGCACATTGGAGTTCCTATTGGTTTTGCACTTTGCATTTCAAACCTCTTCAACAAATCTCTTGTATACTTGGATTGATTAATGAAGATTTCTTTTTGTGATTGTTTGATTTGAAGTCCAAGGAAATAGTTGAGCTTACGCATCATACTAATTTTAAATTCTTTCTGCATACACTTAACAAAATTCTTGCAAAGAGATTCATTAATAGAGCCAAAAATAATATCATCTACATAAATTTGGACAACAAGCATGTCTTTTCTTAAGATTTGATGAAAAGAGTAGTATCAATTTTTTCCCTTGAAAATTTATTTTTAATCAAGAATTTGATAAGTCTTTGATACCAAGCTCTTGGCGATTGTTTCAGACTATTAAGAGCCTTGGTGAGTTTGTAAATATGATTTAAAAAATTAAGATTTTTAAAGCCAAGAGGTTATTTCACAAAAACTTTCTCTGAAATAAAATTATTTAGAAATGCACTTTTGACATCCATTTGATAAAATTTAAAACTTTTAAAGCATGCAAAAGTAAGCAACATTTTCATAGTTTCAACCCTAGCCACATGAGCAAAAATTTAATTAAAATCGATACCTTCTTCTTGATTGTAACCTTAGGCTACCAATCGAGTTTTGTTCATAAGAACTACTCTATTATCATCTATTTTATTTATAAAAACCTATTTTGTACCAATGATGTAGTTTTCCTCAGGTCTTGGGACTAAAGTTCAAATTTTTTTTCCTCTCAAATTGATTTAGCTCTTCTTGCATAGTCAAGATCCAAAATTTATCATTTTTACCTTCCTCAAGATATTTTGGTTCAGTCTAGAAAATTAATGCTACATTACCACAAATATTATGTAGAGAGAATCTAGTTTTGATAACTTGAGATGGGTCATAGTTGATGAAATCTTTTGAATGATCATGAGCATACCTTATTTCCTTAGGCAAATCTAGATTTCCTTAATTTGAATTACCAGTAGCCTGTTGGATTTTATTTTGCTATGTATTTGTAGCTTCCTTATAATTTAGCTCTTTTTGGTCTTTGATAAAAATGTTTTCAACACATTTTTCTATATCAACCAAGTTATCTTCACAAATTTTTTTGAAAGAACCGATGTTATCTTCATTAAATACAATATGAATAGATTCTTCAACAACTAGAGCCCTTTTGTTGAAAATTCTATTAGCATTACTGGATATAGAATATCTTAAGAAAATACCTTCATCAGATTTTGCATCGAACTTGCTCAAAAATTTTTTGTTGTTATTTAAAATAAAATATTTGCACCTAAAGGTACAAAAATAACTGATGTTATGATTTATTCCATTCCATAGCTTATATGGAGTTTTTTTGAGAGAAACTCGAACTATGACTCTGTTCACGATATAATATACTGTGTTGACAGTCTCGGCCCAAAAGTATCTTGGTAGGATTATTTTCACAGAGTATGGTTGTAGCTATTTCGTTCAAAGTCCTATTCTTCATTTGAACAACATCATTTTTTTAAGGAGTTCTAGAAGTAGAGAAGTTATGATTTATATCACTTTCATCACAAAAATTTTCAAAATTTTTATTTTCAAATTCTCCACAATGATCACTTCTGATACTTGTGATTTGAAAACCTTTTTTAATTTTGAATTATTCAAGATAGTTTTATAAAAGAGGCAAAGGTTTTATTTTTATGAGTTAAGAATATCACTCAAGTATATCTAGAGAAATTATCAATAACAACAAAGGCATATATCTTGCCTCCAAGATTAAGAGTCATTGTTGGACTAAACAAGTCCATGTGCAATAATTGTAAGGGCCTAAAAGTTGAAATCACTATTTTAGATTGAAAAAAACTTTTAACTTGTTTGCCTTGTGGACATACATCACAAATTTTATTTTTTTCAAATTTGAGCTGAGGTAAACCAATCATCAATTTTTTTTTCAATAATTTTGAAATCAAGTTCATGCGAGCATGTCCAAATCTTCTATACCACAACCAATTATTATCACTCAATGCTGCTAAGAATTTTGTGTCATTTTTGAAAAGATCATTTAAATTAAAAGTGTAAACATTTGCATGCTTATAATCCTAAAAAATAATTTTGTTATCATTTGAGTTTTTAATAACACACTTAGTATGAATAAAAACAACCTCGTGGTCTTTGTTACAAAGTTAGATTATACTAAGAAGATTATATTTCAAGTCATTAACAAGCAATATATTTTTAATAGAAGGGGAATGAATTTTATCAATATACCTAATTTCTATAATTTTGCCCTTACTATTGCTACCAAATGTCACAAATTCACTATCTTTAAGCTTGAGGGGTGCAAACATTGGTTTGTCACATGTCATGTGTCTTGAGTAAGCACTATCAAGATACCACACCCCTTCATTGAATGAGGACTTGAGACACACCTGCAAAGAAAATCAAGTTTTAATTTTTGGTACAAAAAGTTTAACTTAAAACCAGATTGCCAAACCAGACTTTTATATCCATTTTTTTATATGTCTTTATGCATATTTTCATTTTTTGATCAAATTATGGAATAATTTATTTCGTAGTAATGTAATATATCGTTGAAAATTTTAAAATTATTTGGTATTTTCATAATACTATGTAGCATTACTTACATAATATTTTTTATAAATAAAAATATTCAATGCACACTAAGTGAGTTGATTTTTTGTCTCACATCGATCGAACAAAATGAGTAATTATTTGATAGTTCTAGAGCACCATATGACATTGTTTATGTTGAAAAAATGGCTTTTGAAGGCTTTCAAAGATTATTTTTGTTAAATTTTAAAAGAATTTATGAGTGGATTCCACATTTAATTTTTTGTGGATGTATAAAGAAAAAAAGCTTAATTACATTAAGCAAAATTATTTTAGGAGCGAATGAAATTTAACTCCAAAGATGGTAACTTGAAGGTGAAAAAATTAGATTTGAGAATCTTGTCCCACATTGATTGAGAGATGGAGAGTTGAGGAGCATATAAAATTCAAGTTTGGATTTGGGTTAGGGCCTCAAGGGGTGTCAAGTTTTGTGAATGAGAGAAGACTTACCAAAGTGTGGGTTTTGGTCTGATCTAACCACACCCGCGCGCTGCCGACCGTGTCGTGTCAGGTGGAGTGTGGGTGTGGACTCCTGGGTTGGTCCATCTATAATTTTTTGAACCAGATTAGTTTGAATAATTAAATAAATTATTTTTTAAAATAATTACTTTAATTTCCCTCCATTAGTTTTCCTTAAAAAATTGTGGGTTTAAAATTTGCATCGGTTCGGTTTAAATTGGCATCGGTTCGGCTTAAACCTTCGCACCTGTTCGGGTGTGACCGAACCGGTAAAAGGTGCTTTCTTGCACCTGTTCAGCAATGACGAAAAAGCCACTTCTACTTCCTATTTAAAGGCTATCCCTCATCCGTTCAATTCATTCAGTTCTCGGATTCCAAAGCTCCTTTATATCCTTCTTCTTCCTCTCCTCGAATTTTGAGAGAGAGACTTCCAGCTTTGTTGGTTCACTACGCACAGATTTTCGTGCTTCTTCTATGCGCGGTGATCGTTTTATCTTGGAGGCAGACGCCCATTCTTTCGCAAAGTAACGAGGCAAGGGCATGTTCTGTCTTAAAAACACATCCAATGTTGAATTCGATCACAAATAATTCTGCAGCAGTACTGTAAGAATTTAATTTTTTCGGTTCTATTGTGCTCTTTAACATTGTTTTTGATCCATTACAGTTTTGAAAGTTTTTGTTTTTCGTGAAAATTATATTATTTCGGTTGCTATAATTTGATTTACTGCATACAGTTCTTGTTTTGGTTAACCCAACAGACTGTTGTTTTTTTTTCATGTAATTTTCATTTTGGCCAACAATTTACATATTGCTTTCATGTAATAATGTAATAGAAAATACTTTAGA
>JAULJZ010062113.1:0-13478 GCA_032270985.1 Heliamphora pulchella
AAAATATAATTTTTATAATAGTAGGATTGCTCCACTTGGTTATCCATAAAAATGTGCTCGATGTTTTTTCTTATCACGAAATTCATCTGTGATAAAATTTATACTTTTTTTTTTATCAGGAGACAAGAAAATCGAGATTGAAACCTGAATTAGTGAGCAGGTCAAAAAATTCTTTAACCACTGAAATAGACGCTTTGCTCGATAAAATTCATACTGAATTTTTTTATAATTTTCTTATCAGTAATATTATGAACTCGTAAACAAAACCCAGAAAAATACTCAGAAAGTTATTTTGATGGTTGAGATTCATATGTAATAGGATGTGGAACATACTTCAATGAATCTCAACCATCCAAATCGCTTTCTGAGTATTTTTTTGAGTTTATAGCATTACTATTTTCTTATTTATGGACAAAATTAAAGAATTTGTAAGAAAGGCATACAACACCTTGTTACGATAATTGTACATCACAAATATTTGCTTATTAAATGCATCGCCAATAATAGTTTCGGAGTAACTAATTATTTTCATGATGTCACACGAAAATGAGAATACTTGCTTGGAACTTGAACACCAAGAGAATAGAGAGATTTCTTTTTCAAAAAGTGATTGGTGGGAGATTTATTAAGGAGACGTGAATAGACGAACAGCACTTACCAATTCTTTTACGTGGTAGCCTGAAATTCATAGCCACCTAATTTTATACAATAAATTAGTATGCTTTTTAATTAAAAAAAAATTGTACGTGTTTTTTTAATAGATAAAACTTAAATTCAAAAAGCCCGATAAATATTAAAGAAAAAGAGATTTGACTTGTATTTAAAAATGTACATAATATTGTAATTATATTTATTTTTTATAATTGAGTTTAGATAATTGTTAGCCCTTAAACTATAGTTTTTTTTAACTTATAATTTAATAAAAAGTTTTAAAAATTAAATAAGTGTGTTATAACTCTCAATTCTATGCCAACCACCACAAGTTTTTTTTTTATTTTAAGTTTATAATTTTAACAAATGTTTAAAATTTTTGAAAAAGATTAAAATTACATATTTTTAGTTATAATCTATACGTTCATAATTTCAGTTTAAACGAATGCCTTCATAATTAACACGGTGTGATTGAGTTTAAATTTTAAAATACCAAAAATGGAAAACTGAATTAGAACTCACTTAATAATTATGACATTAACGTCAGGTTATTCTTCTAAATGCCATATTACACATTACTAATTAAGGTGATATTTTACATAACTAAAGAGGTTTAAATTACATAACTAACACTAAAATTTGGATAACTGTACCTTCTAAAAGTGCAAAATGAGAGAGAGAGAAAAAGAGAGAAAAAGAGAGAGAGAGAGAAAACTCGACCGAGATAGCGACAAGGGTCAGCGACAACGAGAAGGGAAAAAAAGAGTAGACAGTTTAATTTTATTTTATGGTTATGGGCTGACCAACGGGTCCATTTTGAAGATATGAAGATACGGATTATTTACTTTTTTAACTCATCATGTTCGCAAGTTTCTTATAAAAAAAGGTTAAATTAATTCAAAAATCATAGTTATATGTACGTATGATTTTATCGTATTTATCTCTAAAAATGAAGGACGAACACAATTCGAAATATGATCTAGAAAGAGGTGAAGAAAGTCCAAAGCTAACAATTTATATAAATTGATTAGCGTTAAATGTGTGCAAGTGCAACCAATTCTGGTTGCATTTAATTTTACAACCTAATGCAACATAATTGTGTGTAGAGACTAGAGTGGTACATCTATGTTCAATTATGGTTAATTTAATATGAAACTACCATCTCCATCCTCCTTCTTTCACTATAGAAATTGATTATTGATTGTGTGTATATATATATATGTGTGTGTGTGTGTGTGTGTGTGTGTTCAATTGATCTGGTGTAATGTCAAACCAAAACCCACCCCCACCCCCACCCCTACCCCCACCCCAAAAAAAAAAAAAGCATTAGATAAATCCCTACAATTTTCTGTAGTGAAAAGTAATTCAGGATCCTTCATCTTTTCCTGAAGATTAGGACTTTGAAGCTGCTGATTAATATCCATTAAATATATTTTTTGCCTAAGATTTCAGTTGTTTTTCCTTACTTATGATTAAATCTTTACTTTTACTAAGGGTTCTTGCTTCAGGATCAATAATAAATTGGAAGTAAACTTCATGACCTTGAAAAGTACTGTCAATTCCAGAGGAATCAATCTTTTGGATTTGCATTAACAAGTTAAGAAAGGGGGTACCTAAAATTACTTGTTGTCGCAGGTTTTGTACAAATAAAAAGGCAAAAGGAATACAAATACCTTTATTACAGATTAAAACTTTATTTTAATACGAGTACCACTTGTAGTTAAAGGCTGGGTAGATTATTCAAAGTATTGTGTTGGGACAATACCTTCTCTAATACAGTTCATATCAGCAACACTGTCTACCAGAGCAATGGCATGTCTAATGGTATATTCATTATTAATAACAAAATTAACATTTATATACCATTTATGATTAGTAATCTTTTGAAGAAGATTAAGAAAGGTATCATGAGGTTCAGGGGTTTCAGAAACCTTTTGATCCTCTTCTTCAATAATAAAACTTGTTCCCTATATTCTAGCAGGTCTCTCTCGGATAGCATATAACTCCATCTCATTTGTTTGATAAAAAGTTTTGATCCTCTTCTTCAATAATTAAATATATAACCTCTGAACCTCCTAATACCTTTCTTAATCTTCTTCAATAATTAAACTTGTTTCCTATATTCTGCCAAGTCTCTCTCGGATAGTATATAACTCCATATCATTTGTTTGACAAGAAGTTTTTAATTGTTTTAATTCAATTTAAGGTTATTAATTTCTTTATTTAAATCTTGGATAGTAACTGGATTGTTGCTAGTTGCTTTCATACTGTTAAATACAGTCTTCAAATGGCCTCAATTTGGAGGTCATTCAATGGTTGGAGTAATAGTTGAAGTATTGGCAGCTGCTTGCGGAAAACAGAATTCAATGAATCTTTTCTTGGCAATTGGCTGAGTAATATGATCAATAGGAGAGATCATTTTTTTTAGTCAGTGTAAGGATATTCAATCATAATCCATTTATGTCCCAAGTGGCCTTCAGTAATCTTGATCTACTGAACATTTTCCTTTGCAAGAAGTATGGGAATGTTGTGAGGATAATGATGAATCAGAATTTGAGCCAATTGATTTATTTCATCATTTTTATATTTAAATTTAGATTCAGATTCGTAATCACTATTGAGTAAAAACTTGCTCAATTGTAATTTTAGACCTTTATCTTAATGTTCATTCAACTTTGTCTCCATGGTGCATTTGTTAGCAAAATGACCTAGCTGGCCACATTTTTAATGTGTATCTTATCGAGATTTTCTCTTAGAAGAAGATGATTTTCTGTATTTCCTTTTATTAGATTCTCTCGTGTCTTTGAGGATGAGAACCAATAAAATGCTTAACAATTGTTTGTTTAAGTGTAGATATACCATCTTCCTGAGCTAACTAGACAGCAGAAAAAATTTCATCCTTTTGAGACTGGGTGAGAGAATTGTCAAACTAGCCTTTAAAGCTACCAGTGAAGTAATTACTAATGTATTTGGCGACCAGTCAGAATTGCCAACAGCTTTATAAGCACAAGCATACATAATTATCTTACGTAATGCTTCATAGATCTAATATTGAGAAAAACCATCAATGTTCCACTCATAAATAGTTTTTCCATTATAAGAATTCTGATGTTGGAAAAAACTTCTTCCCAAAGAAATCTTGAGGCGTAGGATGCTTATAGTACTTCTTTTGAATGTACGAACTAGAAGCTCTCATAGGTTCATCTTCAATCTTATTAAAAGAATAATGAATAGCATGGATCTGGTATATCATCGGGCTCATCATTTGATTCCGTAGCAGACCCAGGTGTAGAAATAGATTATTGACTAAGGGTATTAAATTGTTCATCAATTTTTAATGATCCTAATTTAGTCATAAGAAGGATAAGAAATTCAAAATCACCTTTATGACTGGGTAACTTAATCCAGCACCGAAGGTGGAGGTTTAATAGTAACCTCTTAGATAATTTGAGAATTAGTACTAGCGTGTGATACTATAGTGGGATGTCTCGCATGACTTAAAACTTCTACCATATTATCCTCAAGGCGATTTAATTGATTACTAATTGTTTGTAAGTTAAGATTAGAAAAATTATTCTGTCTAATTTGATTTTATTAGCAATTGAGCCTTCACAAGTCATAAAGGCTGATTGTCCAGACAAATAGCTTGTTCTAGAGTTTTTACTGCTTTTTGATTTTTTCAGTCAAATAGACCATGCCTGTAAATCATCTCTGATTCTATAGAGGGAATAGTCCGCTGGATCAGCTATTGAATTTGAGAATACTCAACAATTTCTGCATTTTTTATAGATCTGGCTTCAAAGCGAGTTAACATTTAAAATAAACGGTATACCTATATGAGGTCATAACTGCAAATTTGCGATGCTTATTAAAATCTTGGTTTTATTTTCATGGTGAAATAACAACTATGATGACCTAGGTTACACATCTGTCAAAGATTTAAAGGTGGTTAAAGTGCCTAATGTCAATCCCTGGCTCAACGGTCATAACCTCAAAACCAAATGCGACTTCGGTAAGATCCCACAACCTATTTCACCTAAGTTATAAGTCATTATAAAAATATAGACAATATGAAATTACGCATAATTAAAGAACAAATATAGTATTGTGCACATACAAGTATAGCCAACATTTAGCAAGTCATAACCCCACTGTCTCTATGAAAAGAACCTTAGCTAAGAAGAAGATCGAAATGCAGAGAAAGAGTATTTTTATTACTCAATTGCCGAAATTACAAGCAAAAATCAATACCCTGTTCACCCCTGTTTTGTCTCATTTTATTGCCCCGACTGTAACTACTTTAACAAACTAACCTTCCTTTTCCTTCTCACTCCTTCAGCTCACAACTGACTTTAACTAACTAACTTTCCAATTTTCACTCCTTCAGCTCACAACTACTTTCTAATTACACTTCTTCAGCTCACAACTATTTGTTCAAATTACAGCTCATATCATTCTAATACCAAGAGAATACATGATCTTTTATCCTAGTGCAAAATAGGATCATGTGGACCATTTATATATAACTCATCATCCAATGCCTCTCTCTTGATAATCTAAATGTAATGTTGATTATCCAGAACATAAAAAGGGTGGGTGTACTGAGAGGGACGAATAACAAAGATGATGTCCATTGAATCTAAAAAACTTGTCAAGAGGTGGTTCCTGATCAAGATATCCAACTATACCTGGAAGTTAAAACCCCGTTAAGGAATTATCTGAAATCAATACTGAGCCATATAATGCTTCTAATTCAATAGAGAATGTGTTTCAGAGTATTTGGTGAAACTATTGGAGGTTTCTTGTGAATTGGGTGAAGCAATTCTACCCATAGGTGTTATTTCTAATTTTCTGCGCCTCTACTTTTTAGAGTTCCAGAAGCCATGACCAAATATGGATCATCATATTTTAAACCCTAAACCCTTGTCTACTTGGATTGAGTACCTAATATCCAAACGTGTTAGTGTCTTTATGATATGTTATGTATTTCACGTCAAGTAAGAGTATTTTGGTCATATATGTGATTTTGCCTTCAATATAAATACATCATAATGCTTAGCGTTTCATTATGCGACTCTTAAAATATTCTTCTCACTTATTCTTCTCCTTTCTTCTTCTCTTCTCTTCTTCACCAATTACACAACCCCAACTTCTTGTTTTACCTTTCAACTTAGTATCAAAGCATCCAATCTAATTCAAGAACGCATTTTACAACTTCGAAATTGTCAAAGGGCAACAACGACGTGCTAGCATCATATTCATATAGTAACCTCAGCATGACGTAAGGAGGACAACGTCCAACGAATACGCCATCTGGCTGATCTACTCCTCTAGATAATTATGGTGATTTTTTTGGAAAGTGTTGTTTTTCGTAGTTTTGAATTATTTTTTGGATTTTTTGATCTGCAATGTGTTGCTCTTATCTGGCTTTAATTCTCAGTATAGCTTTCATAGGTGTTGAAAATCTTATCTAAGTTCTACTATTGATGTTGACTGCTCGTGAATTGAATTACCCAACATTTTTTTGAACAAAAGTTAAGTCGGCCCTTTTACAGCTTCACTGTTTCAATTTTTTTGATGCATTCGCCTCAAGTTCTAACCTTGGGATGTAGAACACATGGCCACATAATTTTTGAAATAGTTGGATAAGAATAAGTCAAGAATTGTTGACTAGGAATTTTCCTTTATGTAAACTTTTATTTAGCATTAAGTCTAGAAATGGCCAATTTAATTGCCGCTTGTTTTGGCAATGATTTCATTACCTTCTAGTTTCCATATTCGAACTTAATTTAAATATGTTATTTTAGTAGTCTTTTATTTCCTTGATTATCAAGAAATTACCCTAATTTTACTCCTACTAGGAATAGAATTTCTCTACTATAAATAAAGGTGTAACCTCTCTATGAGGAGTATTCAATCAATTTCTAAGTTTCTCTATATTCCTTGTGGATTCAAGGTCTTTTTCTTTTGTGAATTTAAGAGACCGTATGCTAGAACGATATCTAGCCTCTTTCGTCTGCTAGAACAGTATCTAGCTCTTTCTGCAAAACCAGCCAGGCCCTCTCTTGCCTCAATTCCAATGGTTTCTAGTAACAAATGCATACCAATCCTAGTTCGAACACCAGAGCTCACAACCCAATTACACGTGTTTATCGGTGTAGAAGCGGGAAAGTGGCACATCCAGTGTCCCTTTGGATCGACGATGATTAGGCATTTTATTATTTAGTTTTAGTTTATAATTTTTGTTATTAGATTTTATTTTGCATTATTTAATTACTCTGCATTATCTAGTTGTTTGGAGCTATCTTAGAAAATAGCTATCCATAAGATTCATTTTGATTTAGGTAGGATTGTTATCTTTTTTTTACTCTTATCTTCTGTACTTCAGTGACCTATTTATAAGCTCTTAACTGGTATTCCAAATCATTGAATGATTGAATAAATAATATTTTCCTAGAATTTGTGTAAATTCCAGTTCAACTCAAAGTGCGGATTCCTAGGGTTCCTTTAGGTGCGAATTCCTAAAAAATTGTTCGTGATCGTTCTACATCAACTTGGTATCAAAGCGAACGATCTTAATCGCTAACGGTTCTTTCAACAATGGAGCCTAAACCAGCAAACCCAATAAAGTAGATTTCGGTCCCGTATCTTTCCCATGAGATTTTTGCCGCAGCCAAAATCACTGCTAAGAAAATCACAATTGTTGCTCCACTACCGACCATTGTTCCTCGATCCAAAATGTAGATCGCATTAATTCTTATTTTTTCCTTTCTTCTTTTATTGTAATTTTAGGATTCGTATTTCATTTTTAAAAAAAGTAGAATTTTATTTTTTATTTATTTATTTTTCCTCTTTTCTCGGCTTCAATTTTTTCTTTGTTTTTGTTTCAGTCAAAAAAATGAAAAAATGAAAAAAAATTGGAAACCCTAATCAGCCAACACTAGCACCGCCATCATCACAGGACCCTAGCAAACAAGCCCTCACCACTGCCCGTTCCCAACTTCATCGCCGATCACGCTGGTGACACCTAATCTGGCATCCATCGATGATCAGTAACAACCAATCTCTTCGATCTCTACGCCATCAACTCCGACCGCCCCAGATTCCATCGATCTTGTCGGAAACCAAGCCCCCATTAACGCCACAGCCCTCCAACAACGCCAACCACCGTCGGCCTTTCCTCCATCAACGCCGACCATCATCGGCCTCTCCTCTTTCAATGCTGACCACTATCGGCCTCTCCTCTATCACCACCAACGACCAGATCAATCATTGCCGCCATCGTCGATGCCATCCATTACTTCAAGGACCACCACCACTCGTTGCGACATTGTCAAATTCGACAACCACCTTCGACAACTCCACCAGGTCATGACATCATCAACTTCGACATCGTCATCTCCAAATCTGCACATCTCCATCCTCACCATCAACAAATGCTAGCCAACCTCTTCCACCACCAGATTCACAACCCCTAACCGACCTCCATCAACAAATCCAACTCCGGCAATCATCAGTACCAGTGATTCACCCCACGACCACACCAAACTTACTCAGCACCAAGGATCGCAGCTTCCCCGTCGTCAGCAACTGCTTCACACGAAGGTCAAAACCCTAGACAACAACAACAGTAACCCGCAAAACCAGCCTTGCGGCCATCCCGTCCCTGTAATCAAACCCACCAGCCCAGATCACCACCGCAATCCGATCCTCGATCCATCAGCATCCGTGGACGAAATTCCTTTATTCCAGTTTGTCACCAAGACATCATCAGTCGTGGCCGTCAGCACCTGAACGATCCCTTGATTCCATCAGGTGCCCCTTCTCTTTTATTTGCTCCGTGCTGTGAATTTAAAATATTAACAATTGATTATTTGTGCCTACGAAATTGCATTGGACTATTAACCTTTATTTGGATACATTAATTGTTTATTGCTGCAAAACCCTCGACCCTACCTGCCTTTACCTTTCATTAATTAATTGTGGAACTTATAATGTAAAAGGTGGAACTTCCGTTACTTCTCATTCGGGTCATCCCTTTTCACTACAGAACCTCCTCCTACACGTTTGCAGTTTTCATTGTTGGATTTGAACCTTTGTTCCTCACGCTCGTGTATGAACTTTCGTACTGGTAACACCATTTCACGTTCTAGTCACTCCATCACTATGGAACCCTTTTCCAATGAAAATCTGGCTAAACTCATTAGTGATGTATCCACTAAACTTGAACAGCTCACAACCCAAAACAACACTAGGCTTGAGACCTTAGAACAATCCTTCACCAAATTCTCAACACCCCTCACGGTGAAACTTCTCATACTAGTGGCAACTAGGTTGAAACCGATGGCGAGCTACCACAAAGACTTAACCACCAACTGCCCCAACCTGAACCTCTTATTCGTAATCCCCAAAATGACCTTCGTCCTAGGGCAAACAATTTTTATGACCCTATTACCCTAGGATTTCGTAACTGGGACGACATGCGTGATTTTGGAATCATGATGAATGTACTATGAAGAATATCATGGTCGAAGCCCCCACATTCGACGGCCGATTGGACGCCACTACTTTTATTGATTGGCTAGCAGAAATTAACCATTTCTTTGAGTGGCATAACTTATCTAATAATAAAGAGGTCAGTTTTGCCAAAATGAAACTCATTGATCGTGCCAAGCTTTTTTAGCAAAATACCGAACTCCTTACATGATGGCACCAACCTGCCATCAATGATTGGGTTTAGATGAAAGAGAAATTGCGAGAGAAGTATCTTCGTATCTCTTATCAAGGAGATCCCTTAGACCAGTGGAATAGTTTGCAATAAGGTACAAGACCTGCCATTAAGTATGTAGCTCAATTCGAGGAATGCCTTATGCGTTATAATGTGATAGAAGATGACCATGTGACTTTGAGTCATTTTTGTCGCGGACTTAACGACGACCTTCGTCGTGAATTAATTCTTTGTGAAGTCACATCCTCGGACCACACTTACACTCTAGTTCAAAACTATGAACTCACCAATAGGACTCAACCCCCACGGTGGCCTCCTACCTCCAATCCACAACCTTAGCGATCCAAGTTTCCTGGCTCCACTACCTCCATTCGACCTCAACCACTTCAACCCCATTTGGGTTCTGTTGACAAGGGTAAGGCCATTAGCTTCGACACTTCTCAAGTAAATCCCACCATTATGTGTTTCAAATGTCACAAGATTGGTCATCCCGCTGCCTGTTATCCGCAACACACCCCTTATCCTTCACGAGTCTAACGAAGACCTGCAAAGGTTTGAGATCCTTGAGTAATTATACGTTCCTAATCTTGGTGACACTTTAGAGTTCAAACCCAAATATGGAATTTGAAGGGGAAGGCCAACACTTGGGCTACATTAGACCCTTGCCTCTTCATGCTTCGTTATCCCCTGCTGTCTCTGACCCACCGACCCTAGGAGTGGTACGCTATGTGCATACACAATCTCACCCTATGGCTGATTGGCGATGCACCGGATCTTTCACACTTATATCAAATATGCTGATAAGGTTTGCAAAGACATCATTGATAGTAGCGGTTGTATTAATGTTGTTTCTGCTTGGACGGTCCGTCGTTTAGATTTACACCCAGTACCCCATCCCAACCCCTATAATGTATCTTGGGTCAACGCTTCGTTCATCTCGGTTAAAGAACGTTGTCTTCTTCTGAACCAGTTCCTTTCACATAAAGAGGACATCTAGTGTGACATCCTTCCCATGGATGTCTTCTTCTGATCCAGTTCCTTTCACATAAAGAGGACATCTAGTGTGACATCCTTCACATGGATGTGGACCACATTATTTTGGGACGACCTTGGTTATATGATTTAGATGTTACTTTATACGGTCGTTCCAACGCTTACTCTTTTGAGTTTAATAGTACTCGGATTTGATTCCAACCCATGCAACCTAAATTCACTGCCCCTGTCCACCCTACTCCAATTCTGCACAAAAACCTACACATTATCACTCCCAAGACTTTTACAGGGGACATCACTCCCAAGTCTGTTATCTTTTTGGTGGTCACAAAGGAAGTTGGTACTCCTACCCTCCACACGAGACGTCACAGTTGTCTCGACCGAATTTCAGGATATCATTCCTGAAGACCTCTCAGATCAGTTACCGCCCTTACGTGACATTCAACATGCTATCGATTTTGTCCCTAGGGCCCCTCTACCTAATCTCCCTCATTACCGGAAGAATCCTAGTGAGCACACAGAACTCCAACGACTGGTGAAGGTCGCAAGGGTTTTGTTCGCGAGATCATGAGCCCTCGTGTCATACCCACTTTGTTAACCCCGAAGAAGGATGGGACATGGCGAATGTGTGTTGACAATCGTGCAAAATCACGACTAAATACATTTTCCTATTCCCCGATTTTATGACATGCTCAATATGATGTCTGGAGCTATCATCTTCTCTAAAATCAACCTTAAAAGTGGCTACCATCAAATCTGAATTCGTACCAATGACGATTGGAAAACCACCTTCAAAACCAAAGATGGTTTGTATGGGTGGTTTAGTCATGCCATTCGGATTGCCAAACGCCCCCAGCACCTTCATGCGGGTCATGACACAAGTACTTCGACCACTAATGAGCAAATTCCTTGTCGTCTACTTCGACGACATCCTCATCTATAGCCCGTCCCGTAAGCAGCATCTAGTCCATCTTCAGTAAGTGTGTATAGCATTAAAAGAAGCCAATCTCTACACGAACCTCAAGAAATGTTCCTTTTCGTAGAGCAAGTCGTTTATTTAGGGTACATAGTCTCTTCTCAGGGATTATTGGCTGACCCATATAAGATCAAAGCCATCGTCGACTGGCCCGAACCCAAAACCCTTCATGACACATGCAGTTTTCATGGACTTGCTACATTTTACTGGCGCTTCATACAAGGGTTTAGAACACTTGTGGCCCCTATTACCGATTGCCTTAAGAAATGTGACTTTGTGTGGAATAGCACGGTTGTCCGTGCATTTCAACAAATCAAAACATATATGACTATCGCACCGGTTATGCGCCTACCTAATTTTTTCCAGCCATTTGAAGTGAAATATGATGCCTCCGGCATTGGCATTGGTGGGGTGTTGGGCCAAGAGCGCCACCCAATGGCTTACTTCAATGAGAAGCTCATTGACGCAAAACGCCGCTACTCTACTTATGAAAAAGAGTTCTATGTTGTTATTCAAGCCTTACGCCACTGGCACCACTATATTCTCCTGCAAGAATTTGTGCTATATTTTGATCATGAGGCCTTGCGATACCTCAACTCTCAAAAGAAGTTGAATCCTCGCCATAGCCGTTGGGTTGAGTTTCTTCAAGCCTACACGTTTGTGCTTAAACATGAGTTTGGACCTGGCTAATAAAGTAGCTTATGCCCTTACCCGTCGCATTACTATGCTCTTCGTTTTAGACGTCAGCATTGCTGGGTTTGAACGCTTAAAAGAAGAGTACCCCACCTGTCCTGAATTTGGCCAAATTTTTGCACATATCTCCGCTGACCCACGCCCTGCCATTGATGATTTTCTCCCCCACAATGGTTTTCTTTTTCGGCAAAATAAGTTAGCGTTCCCAAACATTTGTATTGGATTTCCTAGTTTGGGAAGTTCACGCCGCTGGACTTTCTGGTCATTTGCGCATGATAAAACTGTTAATATATATTAAGTATTAATAATATTCTGTGGGGATGCCCATAGTATTTTACTGTAGTCACTCCTTACTTAATAAATACGTGTGTATGTCTCACAATGAGAATACACGCTTTCCCGAATTCTCTCTCTTTTCTAACATGGTATCAGAGCCATGAACCCTAGCCATCACAAAACCCTAGCTTCCACCAGAACCAGCCGCCAACCAGAAACCCTAACCCTAGCCGCCAACCACCAAACCCTCTCCAACCTTCGTCGGCCCTCCAGCCGTCGTCGCCGACCCTTGTCGGACCTCCAAGATCCCACACTGACCACCGTCGACCTTCCCAAAAGCGTGCACCACTCTCGTCGGCCCGTCCAGGTGCGTCGCTCACCCTCGTCAACCCCTCCAGAGGTGACGACGACCTTCGTCGGACCTTCCTAGGGTATTTTCAACCCTCATCAGTCCCTCAGGGGGGAACGTTGCCTACCGTCAGCCCATCTAGGGCCTCCGGCGACCACTGTCAGCCCCTCCAGGGCTTGTGCCGACTACTGTAGGGTCTTCTTCCGCCTCCAACGACCACTGTCAACCCCTCCAAGGCTTGCGCCGACCACTGTGGGAGCTTCCTCAACTTCGCCGACCACTTCCAGACTCCGAAAGACCCTGTAGGCCCTTCCTCAGTCGCTCGGCTTGACTTCTCTTTTTCCCTCACTGCATCAGTCTGCCGGTGTAGTTCCATGATGTCTGCGAGTTTGATGATGCTGTGAGGGTCCGGTGTAGTTATTTTTGTTATACCTCCGTGTGGATTGTGACTTGTGCTTTTATGGTATTTTTGGTCCCTTTGTTGGAGAACAAGAATGTCAGAGGATTCCGTGACCCACGAATCCCAGGTTGAAGCTAGTCGGCAGCGTACCATAGAGATGTTCTCATCATCCACATGGTTAGTTGATTGGCGACTTGATAGCGCCAATGGTTATGCTTTATAGAAGAAAAGCGTTATTAATTCTTTACAAGGCATGGAGTTGGATTCTCACCTGTTTGATGATCCTCCATCACGAACATCAGCGACTTTTCGGACTTGGACCTGAGGTGATGCCTGGATATTTAGTCAGTTGCTCAACTCGATGGATCCTTCCGTTCAGGCTTTGGTGGCAAACACTGATACTGTGCGAGAG
>JAULJZ010062124.1:0-35535 GCA_032270985.1 Heliamphora pulchella
ATGAGTAAACACAAGTCTAAGCCCAAGAATAAAGTAAAAGAAAAATAGCGTAAAGGAACAAGTTTAAGCTCAAAGTTAATTTAAAATCTCAAGTTAAGCCTAAAAACACTAATCCCAAGGATTAAGCCTAATGAACTCACATTAAGTTATTTTTTGTCATATTTACAAATAAAACAAATTAAGTAAATATTATTGGAGATAATTGGAAAAAAAAAGAGAAAAGACAAGAGAGGCCGGCCACCCTGGGTACTTGTGCCTAGTTTGGAGCTTGTTACTTTTTTAATGACGAAGGAACCACTTCAAGATAGGGCCTTTTGGACCCACCCCTAAAGAGTAAATCTCTGAATACCTGCAATCACCCGCAAATTACATGTATCGGTTAAGTTAAGGCGCTTCCAGTAGGAATCGATTACATGACCTCCGAATTTATGGCTGATCCCATTGACGATTTTAAATCGCTGGACTACCCTGGTGGGTTAGTCTGGAGCTTGTTGAATCTTGCTTGCTACTTTTGCTTCCTTTTTGTTTTATATGCCAAGTACACACACCTTGGAGGCTTAAGCTCTCTCTCTCTATATACTCCAACTAGCCCCTCTCCCCCTCTCTCTAAATATTCGGCCAGCAAGAAAAGAAAAGAAAAGGGAAAGATGAAGAAAAAAAAGAATAAAAAGGTAATTACCAAAAAAAAAAAAAAAAAAAAAAAAAGAAGAAGAAGAAGGAGGAGGAGGAGGAAAGGAAAGATAAGAAATCAAACCCAACAAAGCTAAGTTCAAACTCTTTTGTATCAAGATCCAAGAAATGGTAAGGAATTCCTCTAACCCTACACTTTTAAATTAAGAACAATTTTTCATCTCTTAATTAATTACCCAAAAAAAAAATCCTAATGAACCCTAAACAAGAACACAAAAAAAAATGTTTCAAAATAAATCAAATTGAGCATAGGTAACCTAATTAGGCTAAACGATTGGTGTTTGTGTTGTAGTTTTAGGAAAAATTATTAAATAACTCGATTTTCTTCGCTAAAATTAAGCTTTGGAATTTATTACTCATGTATAAGGTATGATCTATGCTTAATAAATTAGCCTTTGCCATGAGAAGTTGAACAAAGAAATAATTGGGTCACTAACAGACTAATTCTAGGTTTTTCAAATAGTGAGGTTAAACTTTAAATAATTTTAGTTAATTCTAGAAGCATTACCTTGACATGATTTTTGATTCCAGAGTTAGGTATGAAGCTTTTTAATAAAATGTAATGACCCAAAAAATAAAATAGAAATAATTAAATAATTAAATAATAAATAATAAATAATAATTGTATATGTGCCTCATTTTGTGCTTAAGTGGGAAATTTAATTCTTGTACAAATAATAATAATAACAATAATAATAATCATAAGAATAATAATAACAATAATAATAAAATAAATTAATAGAGCAAATTTCAATTCGGCCGAACTTGAATTAATTCCATCCAAATATTTTTTCATGGACTTGAATTAGGCCCAATTAGCCTAACAACCTAATCTTAAATCTAACAGGAGTTAAGTCTTGAGCCCAATTAATTAAATGACCCAAATCCATCATCTATATGCCCAATTCTTAGAAATTCGGCCCACAACCCAATTCAACTCATTTTTCAACCTTGTATATATTTTTAGTATGAAAAATTAAAATTTTAGAAAAAAATCTAATCTGAAATAAAATAATATGTCTTTATAGTTCAATTTAGTTAATAAAAACTATATGTTTATTAATGATTCCAATTAAAAGGTCCATTTTAAGAATTACACAAAAAAATTTATTTTGACGCATGTACAATAATGTACAAATCATAAAAATACTAGATTAATTCAATTACATAGAAAAAGTAATCAATTTTATATATTAAATCAATTTTAAACACTTTTCTTAAACAATGTAGTATAAATATATTATTAAATTCTTAATATATTAATTTGAACCTAACAAAATCAGATTTTTGGGATAAAATACCCCCTAGCCGACCACCTCTTGCCTCCCCCCCCACACTCCATTTCTCCTTTATGTCGTAAGTCTCTTTTTGCATGCAAATTGATTGGTACATCCCACCACTCGTGTCATACACCATCATTGCCCCTCCACTAAACAAATTTTCTATAAAACCAACCCTTTCTCCCCCATTTTCGGCACCAAGGAGTCTCAAAGCAGAAAAAGAAAGAGAGAGGAGAAGGCAAGCTTTTTGGTTCTAAGTGTTGGAGCTCATATTTGAGGTCTTCTTCAAAGCTTTTTTTTCTTCTTCTTCTTTATACCCCAGCCCCTAATTAAGGTAAAACCCACACTTTTATACTCTTATTTTCACATTTTTTGCACTCTTTGGCCCAGGAATTCAAAAGGGTTCAAGATCCATAATCAAATTCATAAAATGAAGTTTTTTTTTTTTTCGGGGGGGTTGGGGGGGTGGGGGTAATTAACTATAATATAAAAGGAAAAAAAAAAAGGACAGTCTACAAGGAGCATACCCCAAGAATTACAAAAGAAAGATTTTTGGCGAAACCATAACCAAACCGGAACATAAATAAAACCAACCTACAAAAGACAAACAACCAGAAAGCAACAAGGAGGAGGCCATAGCTGCCGCCCCCATAAATGAATAAAGGGGGAGGAAGCAAGGCCAACAAAAAAAAAACAGAGCTCTACAAAGGGACGCCAACCAGAAAACAAAAAAGCCTAAAAAAAAAATCAGAGAAGCAGGCGCAACCAAAAGAGAACAGCCGAAAAGCCACACAGACCGTAGTAACAAAAACCAACAGATACAGCCACTAGAAAGGCCTGAAACATTCAACCAAAATAGCCGGCCTGCTAGACAAAAACCCGCTAGTTACGAAACCAAACGGCTGTAGCAGAACCAGCCAAGAGCAAGAGTAGAACCCGCTCCACTATGATAAAGGGAGCCACTGAACAAACTGGCTAAAAGTAACCATCAGAAACAGCCGTTATACACCACATAATAGAAACTATGGACAACCCCTATAGCAAGGAGAACAAAACAATATATACATACCCTATGTACAAGGGAAAAGGCTATGAACACCCCTCATAGCTAGGAAGCAAAACAGGAGATATCCGCAAGAGAGAAGCCAACATAAGACCAGCAGCCTCACTGCTTGGACTTCTTCCTTTTCGGGTAGGAAATAACACAAGACCTGAGAAGCATAGGGAACCCGTGAGAAAACCAAGAAAAATGAAACACACACACCCAGGGACCTCACACTCTCCACACAGGTGTATCACTCTACACTCCAAAAGAGGAGATAGAGGCAAATCTCACAGCCGCTGCTTCCCAAAACCACTACACAATAAGCAAACGCAATTTATAAAAGTTAGTAAAATCTCACATCACTCACACAATATGGGAGGAACACTAACTCTCCAAACAAAAATCCCAAAACTCACTGCTCATATACTTTCCACGGAGACCTGCACAACAAACAAACTTGCAGAGAATAAAGATTAGAAACCTCATTAACACTCGTACAGTATAGGTGGAACACTCAGCCCTCCAAAGAGAAGAAAGGGACAAAACTCACACAACATCCATGCATAGCCTCCTGGCTGCAACAAATAGCAAACAATTAATAAAAAGCATTGCTAGAGAAAATATCCATCACCAGATTCCAATGACCTTGGATCTCCATATTAGTCTGAGAGACAAGCACTCTCCTAAGGGAGGAAAGCTTCTCTCTAATCATCTCAGAGATGTCTCTTAAAACGCCCTCGCAACCCTTCTTCTTGCCATGAAACGTTCTAAGATTACGCTCCTTTCAATTATAATAGACCGAGATGGAAAGCGCTAATCTCTTAACACTAGCACCCAGGGATTTACCAACCATCCTAGTGGCAAAAGAATCCTTCCAAGCCATTCAAGAACCCTCAGTCCAACTGATTCTACACATAGCTAAAACCCTAGCCCAAATAGCCTTAGCAAAGGGGGGCAAGCAAAGAAAAGATGATCATGCGACTCGACAGCTCCAGAGCAAAGACAGCAACTAGCATCACACTCAAGACCAAACATACTAAACCGGTCCCTTGTACTTAGGCGACCCCTCACAGCAACCCAGAGAATAAAGCTAACTCTAGGAATATGGTGTTTAAACCACACCAACTTACTCCATAGTGGCACCAGCTTATGGACGCGAATCTCCTCCCAAAGAGACCCAATAGAGAATCTGTTACCATTAAGGGTCCACTTAACACGATCACACTGGCTAGCATTCGGGAGGAAACAGACCTCCCTCTACATCTCCAGAAGATCAATAGTAATAGCGAAAGGCCATTTCCATTGGTTTCCATCCACAACCTGTTTAACTTTAGCGACCAGTTCAATCCCGGAATCATACACAATACGTTGCCCCTTAGCCTCAATTAGAGAGCCCCAAGGATGCTAAGGGTCCAGCCACAGAAAAGTATTCTTGCCATTACCAATCTCATATTGAATGAAGCGCTTGACCATCGGTCTGAGCTGGAGGAGTTTCCTCCAACTCCAGGAGGATAATTGTTGATCTTAACTGCCCAAAATGAGTTACTGCGAAGAATATTGGATTTAATCCACATGCACCACAGTGATACATCACCACCAGTTAACAGGAACCAGATATGCTTAACCTCCGCAGCTTTATTCCATAGAACTAAGGATTTAATCCCAAGGCCACCCTCTTTTCTAGGGACACACACCTCCTCCTAGGCGACTTTGGCACTCGAGGACTTCATCTCAGGGCCACTCCATAAGAAAACCCTAACCAAACTCTTAACCTCACGAAACACTTTTTTAGGAAGAATAAACAAAGAGGACTAGTAAACCTGCATGGAGAAGAGGATAGAGCCAATTGACTGGACTCTACCAGCATAAGAAAGAAATTTACTAATCTACACCTTAATCCTGCTAGCTATCCTATCAATGAGAGGCTTACAGTCACGATATGCAAGCTTGGTGGTGATAAGGGGAACCCCTAAGTACCTAACCAGAAGAGAACCTTCACGAAAGCCAAGCACATCCAAAATCTCCTGCTTCAAAACACTATCAACCCTGGAGAAGTTAATGTCACTTTTCTGAGGACTGGGAGAAAGGCCAGACAACCTCTAGAAACCATCCAGAACCTGATGAATAACTCTCACAGATTTAACATTAGCTTTCGAGAAGACCATAAGGTCATCAGCAAAACAAAGATGAACAATCTTATTCTTACTACACCGCCAATGATAATTGAAAGGAGCATCTTGCGTATGCTGCACAAACATCCCAGCTAGGACCTCCATGGCCATCACAAAAAGATAATGGGATAGGGGGTCTCCTTGCCGAAGACCCTTTTACCCTCGAAAAAAAACCATTAAGCTCACCATTGATACAAACGAAAAAGCTAGGGGACGTAATACATTCCTTAATCTAATTGACCATTTTCTCCGGGAACCCCATACATCTAAGAACTCCTACCATAAAATCCCAACGCACATTATCATAGGCTTTCATGATATCAACTTTAAGAGCACACCTAGGACCCGGCCTTGCTTATGATAATCTCTCAAGAGCTCCTGAGATAGAAAAATGTTATCTGCAATCCTCCGCCCCTTAACAAAAGCTGATTGCTCAGGGGAAATGATCTCAACCAACAACTCCTCGATCCTATTAGCAATGATTTTAGAAATACATTTGTAGATAGTATTGTAGCAGAAAATAGGCCTATACTCCTTAATGCAAGAAGGGTTAGGGACCTTAGGAATTAACGCAAAAAGGGTAGTATTAATCTCCCGAAGGATATGGCCAGAATCAAAGAAACTTTTAATCGCCCTCGTTACGTCTTGACCCACCACTTCCCAAGCATCTTTGAAAAGCCAGCAGAAAACCCATTTGGGCCAGGAGCTTTATTAGCTTTAAGGGACCAGATAGTAGCACGAATTTTTTCCTCAGAGACATTTCTCATCATGCTAGTAACACTCTGAGGGGACAACCGCTTAGTGATAAACTCCTCTAAATCACTTATCCCAATCTAATTGACACCAGAATCAGTACCAAGAAGACGCTGGTAGTAGTCAACAATGTGCTTAGAGATATGGTGCTTCTCAGTATGAACCTCTCCATCCTCACCCATAAGAGAGGTGATACGAGATCTATTACGCTGGAAGTTAATACATTTAAAAAAGAATTTTGAATTCTGGTCCCCCAGGTTAAGCCATTGTATCCTAAATTTCTGTATCAAAAAACTTTCCTCAGCCAGGACAAGCTCAACAAAAGATCTGTAAGCCTCCCTCTCCTTGTCATACAAGGCTGTATCGCTAGGGGCCAAATCAAGCCTAAGCTGGAGATCTTCAAGGGGGCTCTCTCAGTAGCCACACAATTAGTTATATCACTGTACGAATCCTGATTCAGCTTCTTAAGCTGCACTTTCAACAACCTCAATTTCTGACAAATCATATACATATTCGACCCAACAACAGAGGTGCGCCAAACATCCTTCACCAGGGGAGTAAACTGGGGGCTCTTAGCCCAAAAGTCAAAGTATTTAAACAATTTCCTAGACTTAACTCTACCAAAGTCGATTAGGATATCAATTCTAGAATGGTCTGAAATGCCAGGAGGACCAAAGAAAGCACTACTCTGCAACATAGAGGTGACCCAAGTCTCATTCACAAGGGCTCAATCGATCTTAGACTTAATAAAACTATCTCCCTGCTAGTTTTTAGACCAAGTAAACTGAAAACCACTATATCTAAGGTCATCTAACTCAGCCTCATACAACCACCTATTAAAATCATCCATATATGTAGGCCATTTACCGCACCCCCCAAAACGTTCATTAGGGTGACGAATGGCATTAAAATCACCCAAAACCAACCAGGGAGAGCTAGTAAGGCCGGGAGCAAGGGACACAATCTTATGCCAGAGGTTAGCTCTCTCCACATGCGTATTCAGCCCATACACAAAAGTAACCCAAAAAAAGTTTTATTTTCCAAAAAAGTAACCTTCCCATGGATCCATTGGTCCCCAACATCAGTAGCTTGAAATTTTACAAAAATAGGGTCCCAGTAGACCCGACCCAAAACACCGAAAGCATAATTATTTGCATAATCCCATGCAGGGAAGATTGGTCCAAAAATTGAGTTAGCCTTATCTTTTTTAACTCTGGTTTCATTTAAAGCAAGTAATTTAATCTGGGATGACCTAACAAAAAATTTCAATTCATTTTGTTTAAAAATGCTATTTAAACCCCGGATATTCCAAGATGTAACAGACATAAAGAAAAAGGATTAGGAAAGTAACCTCTTCTTTTTCTTCTTACCACTATTCGTCTTCCTTGGCCCCGAACTCTGAGGTGTAGGCGAAGCCTGTTCCTAATCAATATCCAGATCTTCCAAGGGAGTAATAGGCTCGGTTTCAGTGCCTTGTCCCACAACTAGAACTGGTCCCATCTCTAATACTGATTTGCTGCGATTGAGCGGCGATCGATCTATAATGCTTGCATTACCACTACCTTTGTTGGCCTGAGGAATTTCTTCAAGCTGCAGATCCCCCTGCTTCTCCTGCTGGGTAGAGGACACCTCCACCGATTGCTTTGGGGAAGGAGCTCTAGATGCCACTTGAGCCCCTAGTTCTTGCCTTGGTAGAGCCTCACACCGAACGAGATTGGATGACGAGGGAATACCCACAACAGGCTTTCCAACCTGAGGAGGCCTTTCCACAACCGCAACCGCTTTTCCCTTGCTCACTGTAGTCCAATCCTTTGGGGTTTCAACATGTTTATAAAACTTACGGCGCTTGATGTCATGCCCGAACGCCTTGCAATGATCATAAACTGCCGGGAGGCCTTGGTATTCCACACCCACAAGAACCATCTCACCTTCGCATTTGACAGAAATAGAATGTAATAAAGGCTTTGATGCATCAATTTCTACACAGACCCGAGCATACGAATCTCTTTTATTTTCTTGAGCTTGATCCTCTAAAATGGATTATATCTCTTATACATGTCATATATAATTGGGATATGACCATGCTTGGATGGATCATGGGACAAAGAGCTATGAGAGTGCTTGTTATTGAATCTGTCTTAGAGATTTTTGATAGAATATCATAACTTTGAATATTTTATGTTTGGGTCTAGACTTGAGCCCTTGCTTTGAAATATTTTCTTTAACTTAATGTTGATGTTTTATGCATGTGAAAATTTTGGTAGAGTTTAGTTTCACTTTTTTCATATTTCTAAAATTCGTACCCCAAAATGACTAAAAATGCTGTTTGGAAAGACAAATTTGAAATAACTCCATTTTCTGTAAAAAAATGATTTTTCCACGAAATAGGTAAAGTTAGATTTTTCTCTAATCTTTCAAGCTCCATTGGAATCACTTGAAAAGCTTGAGTATAGAGGGAGTTGTGCTATTTGTCCCAAAAGATGTCGAATGTGGACACTGTTTAGTTAAATATTGTTTAAAAATAAAATACAAATGCTTTTTGAGCAAAGTCAAGTTCTATAGCTTTTTAACTTCAATGTCTATCTCTGTAAAATTTTTAAAAATGTTGTAGTAAGGAAAATTATCTGATTTTAATTTTCAAATTTGATCCCTGAATCTATCCTTGTGCTGGAGCAATCCAAAAAACTGTCATAGGATTTTACTTATTTATTTATTTATTTTTTGACGACGGAGGAACCATCTCAAGACAAGGCCTTTTGGACCCACCCTTAAGACGTAAACGTCCGGATACCTACAATCACCCGCAAATCATAGGTATCGATTAAGTCAGGGCGCTTTCAGCGGGAGTCGAACACAAGACCTCTGAGTTTACGACTGGTCCCAGTGACGACTTTAAACCACTGGGCTATCCTGGCGGGTTCATACGATTTAATTTCACAAAAATTGAGGCCTTAGGAGCAAGTAATTTAATCTGGGATGACCTAACAAAAAATTTCAATTCATTTTGTTTAAAAATGCTATTTAAACCCCGGATATTCCAAGATGTAACAGACATAAAGAAAAAGGATTAGGAAAGTAACCTCTTCTTTTTCTTCTTACCACTATTCGTCTTCCTTGGCCCCGAACTCTGAGGTGTAGGCGAAGCCTGTTCCTAATCAATATCCAGATCTTCCAAGGGAGTAATAGGCTCGGTTTCAGTGCCTTGTCCCACAACTAGAACTGGTCCCATCTCTAATACTGATTTGCTGCGATTGAGCGGCGATCGATCTATAATGCTTGCATTACCACTACCTTTGTTGGCCTGAGGAATTTCTTCAAGCTGCAGATCCCCCTGCTTCTCCTGCTGGGTAGAGGACACCTCCACCGATTGCTTTGGGGAAGGAGCTCTAGATGCCACTTGAGCCCCTAGTTCTTGCCTTGGTAGAGCCTCACACCGAACGAGATTGGATGACGAGGGAATACCCACAACAGGCTTTCCAACCTGAGGAGGCCTTTCCACAACCGCAACCGCTTTTCCCTTGCTCACTGTAGTCCAATCCTTTGGGGTTTCAACATGTTTATAAAACTTACGGCGCTTGATGTCATGCCCGAACGCCTTGCAATGATCATAAACTGCCGGGAGGCCTTGGTATTCCACACCCACAAGAACCATCTCACCTTCGCATTTGACAGAAATAGAATGTAATAAAGGCTTTGATGCATCAATTTCTACACAGACCCGAGCATACGAATCTCTTTTATTTTCTTGAGCTTGATCCTCTAAAATGGATTATATCTCTTATACATGTCATATATAATTGGGATATGACCATGCTTGGATGGATCATGGGACAAAGAGCTATGAGAGTGCTTGTTATTGAATCTGTCTTAGAGATTTTTGATAGAATATCATAACTTTGAATATTTTATGTTTGGGTCTAGACTTGAGCCCTTGCTTTGAAATATTTTCTTTAACTTAATGTTGATGTTTTATGCATGTGAAAATTTTGGTAGAGTTTAGTTTCACTTTTTTCATATTTCTAAAATTCGTACCCCAAAATGACTAAAAATGCTGTTTGGAAAGACAAATTTGAAATAACTCCATTTTCTGTAAAAAAATGATTTTTCCACGAAATAGGTAAAGTTAGATTTTTCTCTAATCTTTCAAGCTCCATTGGAATCACTTGAAAAGCTTGAGTATAGAGGGAGTTGTGCTATTTGTCCCAAAAGATGTCGAATGTGGACACTGTTTAGTTAAATATTGTTTAAAAATAAAATACAAATGCTTTTTGAGCAAAGTCAAGTTCTATAGCTTTTTAACTTCAATGTCTATCTCTGTAAAATTTTTAAAAATGTTGTAGTAAGGAAAATTATCTGATTTTAATTTTCAAATTTGATCCCTGAATCTATCCTTGTGCTGGAGCAATCCAAAAAACTGTCATAGGATTTTACTTATTTATTTATTTATTTTTTGACGACGGAGGAACCATCTCAAGACAAGGCCTTTTGGACCCACCCTTAAGACGTAAACGTCCGGATACCTACAATCACCCGCAAATCATAGGTATCGATTAAGTCAGGGCGCTTTCAGCGGGAGTCGAACACAAGACCTCTGAGTTTACGACTGGTCCCAGTGACGACTTTAAACCACTGGGCTATCCTGGCGGGTTCATACGATTTAATTTCACAAAAATCGAGGCCTTAGGAGCAACATTTAAAAAGAGTTTCTTCATGAAAGTTGTTCAGAACATCCCAAAAGGTTACCTACAACTTTTAAGACATTATCATGCAGTTTTAATATTTTAAAGTTCAAAATACCGTGGCTGAAAATGAAATCTTAAACCGTTTTAGTTAAAATCAAGGTGTTTAGTTAGTCCTAAGTGTTATTGATTTTCATGTTATACTATCTTTTTGCTAAGTGTGAAGTATGATGTTATTATTGATATGCTTAAGTGTTTATTAGTGGTATGTCTCGAACTAGCATGAGCATAAATTGGGGACATCTCATCATCATGAGTTTTGGAATCTTGGGAATCGCCTAAATTATAAAGGAGAATAAAATGAACCTTAGGAGTGTACTAGCTTTCGGGATATGTCCTGCGGATCTTGCTTTGTGATTTTTGGGGGGTACCCAGGAGGATATTGTTAGAGACAAAACTGCCAAGATAATTATTTTTGTAAACGATTTTTCGATAAAAAATAACTGGAAGGGGCAATCGCCGAAACAGACCCCAGATAAAACTTTTGAAGTTGAATGATCAAAATAAAAAATCCGTGCTACCACAATTAATTTAGAAGATTACCTTTTTGGTCGATTCTCTAACTACAATTTTGATTCCGAGTTGAAGCTCCTGTCAGACCTTCTACTGTATCCTCTTATGAGATTTTCGAACGTAGTGTGGGCTACGATCCTTTGAAAACTCATATTGGTAGAACCTGGTCAGTTTTAGTCTTGAAGACAAGGTATGAAACTGGTTCAGCCTACCCACATATTTATAAGGCTACAGCAGAGACCTGTGGAGTATTTATGAGTAAGACTTTCAGTGTAACATAGACACGCATCAGCGGTTTCTACAACTAAGCAAACCTCATAGCGGTATCTGTAATTATAAAAATCTTGCAGCAGTTTCTATAATTTTCATAAAATACTGAATTACAGTTCACATCACTAAAGAACTATAATTGCTCTCTGATCCATAATCTCAAGGCCATCTCACATTGAGCTCCTGTTATTGAATACTTAACATTTCTCTCCACGTTAAGATTCTCGATACCCGCCAATTAAATTTAATAATTGATAATTTAATTTAATCGGCATCTTTAAATTTCTTAAACCCTTTCGCTTAACTTATTTGACCGCCAGATAATTAAATTCACCTGCAGGGTTTGGCCCAGTCAAAACTTATAAATTTCATTAAGGGGTATTGTTAATGCCGATCATTCGAGACGTGAATTCCGTCAATAATTAATATTCACAATATAAATAATACTACTATCCAACTCACTGGGAGTATAGACTCATATAAGATCGCACTTTCTAATGAATCAAAATAACGAATATTAAATATACATAAATCAATAATTATTTCAGAATTAAGAGCATAAGTACTATTCATAATAATTTTGGGGTGTGAATTAATTTATATAGTCAGTATAAAATTAATTACCCCAAATGTCCCATTCAATATACACCAAATGTACTAACACAGGGAGCCGAAATAATAGACGACACTATTATTTGTTTTCCGTAACCAAAACAAACCTATTAAACCTCTGTACTACAGTCGTACTGATGATATGTCCATTTTCATCTAAACTGTAAATATAAAACTTATATTCTACAAGAATCTAAAATTTGATCTTCTGTGTGCAAGCCGTACTCTATACACTAGATTAAATACTATACTGAATAAAGGACATCCATGCATAACATTACATTAAAGAAATGATATTGCATACATTGCTCATTAAGATTTTCGTAAAATGGAAAAAATTAATTTTATTAAAAAAATAAAATTAAATACTAAAAATATAATTTTTAGTATACAACCCTAACAATCTCCCACTTATACTCAAAATTATGCTGTCATACATCTAACTTTCATGCAATCTACATGACTATCAAAAATTTTAGCCGGTAAGCTTTTTGTAAAAGGATTCGGAAGGTTGTCTTCTGATGCAATCTTGGTTACAGCAACATTATCCCTCTGCACAATTTCTTGTATCAAGTGATACTTATGCTCAATGTGCTTTTCTTTCTTGTGGACTCTTGGTTACTTCGAGTTTGCAACCGCTCTACTATTACAACAATAAAGTGTAATAACCGACTGAACTGAAGATACCACGTTTAGATCCAATAGAAAGTTTTTGAGCCAAACGGCCTCCTTGGCTACTTCAGAAGCTGCTATGTACTCGGCATCCATGGTGGAATCAATAATGCAGAACTGCTTGATACTCCTCCAACTTATAGCTCCACCTCCTAGGATAAACACATATCCTGAGGTAGACTTTCGAGAATCTTTGTCAGACTAAAAATCTGAGTCCGTGTATCCTAAAAGTACTAGACTGTGTGCTTGGTAAATCAACATATAATTTTTAGTTCTTTTTAGGTACTTGATTATATTTTTTACTGTAGTTTAATACTCCTGCGCTGGATTAGACTGATATCTGCTAACCATGTCAACGGTAAAGCAGATGTCGGGTCTAGTGTCATAGCATATATGAGGCTTTCTATTGCCGAAGTATAAGGAACCACCTTTATTTTTTCTATCTCATCAGGTGTCTTAAGATACCGATCCTTGAATAGACTGATTTCATGCCTAAAAGGAAGAAACTCTTTCTTAGAATTCTGCATGCTAAAATGAGTAAGGATATCATCGATATACTTTGTTTGTGATAAACCCAACATCCTTTATTTTCGATCTCGCACAAGCTTGATCCCAAGAATGTGACTGGTTTCTCCCAAGTCCTTCATATCAAACTTTCCAGATAACTATACTTTAACCGAAGATAATGCCCTCACATCATTTTTGATGAGCAAGATATCGTCTACATAAAGTACTAGGAAGATCACCACGCTTTCGTCATACTTCTTGTACACACAGGACTCATCTAGACTTTGATCAAAATCATAAGCCCTTATGGCTTGATCAAACTAAGTATTTCAAAACTTCGATGTCTGCTTAAGTCCATAAATGGATCTTTTAAGCTTGCACAACATGCGTTCCTGGCTCTTTGCAATAATTCGTCTGGTTGTACCATATAGATACACTCGTCAAGACTTTTGTTACGAAAAGCTGTCTTGACATCCATTTGCCATATTTCATAATCGAAATGAGCAGTAAGGGATAAGAGAATCCGAATAGATTTAAGCATGGCTACCAACGAAAAGGTTTTCTCATAATTGATCCCTTCTTTCTAAGTGAACCCTTTTGCTAAGCCTAGCTGTGAAGGTTTCAACCTACCCATCTGCTCCTTTTTTCCTCTTGTAGGTCTACTTGCATCAAATGGATTTAATCCCTTTGGGTGGTTCTACAATTTTTCAGACCTGATTGGAATACATAGATTTTATCTCTGAATTCATATCCTTTTACCAAAGATCTGCATCTTTGTCTTGAAATGTTTCATTGTAGTTACATGGTTCGGTATCTAGTTTTGCCAGAATCTTGTAAAAAGACTCTCTCAAGAACATATACCGACCAGATTGATGAACAACCCTCTCACTACGACGAGACACTACCTGTGTCTGTGTACTAGTAGTAACATGATATGTAGAATTTGAACCCTGTGCATCAGCACCCTGTTCATGATTTGCACATATCCCGATAATCCTCCCACTACGACAAGGTAATGGGATATTAGTGACTTGTGGTTCCTCTTCCATTCTACTGGTATTTTCTCTTATTTCTTTTAGAACAATTTTACATTTGGGCCTGTGGTCAATAATATAATCCTCTTTCAAAAATTGGACAATGGTGTTAACAATGACCTTCTGATCATTTGGATTATAAAATAAATCACCCTTCGTTCCTTTGGGATATCCCATAAAGAAATAGACTTTTGTCCTCGATTTTAACTTATCCGCGTTCCCTTTTAGCACATATGCTGGACGCCCCCAAATTCGAATGTGTTTCAGACTAGGTTACGCCCGGTCCACAATTCTGTGAGAGTAGAAGGTACTGACTTAGAAGGTACGAAGTTCAGAATGTAAGCCGCTGTCTCTAATGCGAGTCCCCAAAATGAATTGGATAATCCTGAATAACTCATCATGAACCTTACCATCTCCATAAGAGTCCTATTCCTTCTTTCTGCTATACCATTCTGATGCAGAGTGTCAGGTGCAGTCAACTGGGATGCAATTCTGATGACAAGTAGTCCCTAAACTCTCTAGAGAGGTTCTCTCCACCACGGTCGGATCGTAGTAATTTGATACTTTTACCTAGACGCTTCTCTACCTCCGCCTTAAATTCTTTGAATCCTTCAAAACATTCAGACTTACGGTGCATTAGGTAAATGTATCTATACCTTGAGTAGTCAGCAATGAAACTGGTGAAGTACTCAAAGTCACTTCTAGCCCGGATTGTCATAGGACCACATACATCAGAATGAACCAGTTCCAATGGTTCTTTAGCTCTATAACCTTTGGGCAAATATGGCCTCTTCGTCATTTTACCCTCTTAGTAGGATTCACACAGACTAGAAGTGCCTCCACTTCTAATAAACTCAAAGGTCCATCTTCTACTGATATGTTTATTCTTTTTGGATTAATATGACCCAAGTATAAGTGCCAAAGAAAAGTTTGGTTCATTAAAGAAAGAAACTTTCTCTTATATGGTAAATTTGATGTGTTATTCATTTTAGTTAGTTGCAATGTAGGAGAGATAGGAGATACGACATACAAATCATCCACTAATATACCAAAACAAATAAAATATTTATTTTTCTTCACAACGACTGAGTCTTAAAAATGAACAGAATACTTGTCCTTTTATTAAACTCGAAACTGAAATTAAATTTCTTCTTATTGAAGGTACATAAAGACAATCTTTTAGAAGTAATATCAAATCTCTACTAAAACTAAGAGTGACATATCTTACTACAACTGGTGCCACCCTTGTATTATTGTCCATATGCAGGTAAATCTTCTCATCACTAAGTTATCGAATTTTTTGAAACCCCTGCAATAAATTGCAGACATGATTAGTGGCTCCCATATGTGCACACCAGGTACCGATAGATAATACCGCTAAACATGTTTCAACAACTAGTGAAAAGAAATTACCTATTTTGTTCTTCTTACTAAGAAAAATCTGAAACTGCTTTTTTCAATGTCCAAACTGGTTACAGTGATAGCACTTGCCTCACGGCTTCTTCACACCAGCTTTTGGTCTCTTAACTGCTTTTGGACGTGTGTTTCTTTATGTCTGAACTTTTTTCTTCTTCGTGTCTTTCGATTTAGAGGAAGAACCTTTTTCAACTACATACACAGAACATGGCTTCCTAAGAACACCCTCAGCTACTTGAAGTTCCTTAAGAAGTTCTGCTAGTGAAAAGTTGAGCTTATTCGTGGTATAGTTTAGGCAGAACTGCTTAAAATTTTCAGGCAGTGACTAGAGTATGATATCGATCTGGGTTTTTTCGTTAATTTCAGCTCCTAAGATCTCCAGTTCATTCAGAAGACTGATCATCTTCAGAACATGATGCGACGCCCCGTCCTCTGGGCATGTCGGGACATATATAAATTTAAATATATGGATATACTAGCCATACATTCATATTTACATACGTTAATTATTACATCATAAAGAAGTTCTGAATCGTTCAAAAGTATATAACTATTATAGTTTCACCAAGAAATTTCAAAAGTTTACACTAAGCACGGGAAAACTGAATAAAGAACAAAAGTAGAGGTCTCAAATCCTCAGAATGCATCAGCAGGATCCACGTGCTCTTGGAACTCACCCTATTCTTCAAAATCTTTTTCTCCCTCTGGGATGACTTCCCCGAAGAACTCCTCCTCACCTGTGACACGAATGCCATGAGCCAAAGCCTAGAAGCAAAACACTCTAACTTTCTAACTAATCTCAAGGTACAAAATTTACCACAACGCATACCATATAACACCCAATATAGTTTATACTTAAGGAGACAGATAAATTTATGACAAGATAGCAGACAAGTCAATAAACATGCGTATATGAGATGCCGTGTATGAAATACAGATGCCTAAACCAACATGCACCCATATTATAACAGGAATTCTACACCGAGAATCACCAGGGTAAACTTTTACGGGTATTTGATTACTAAAGTCATCATTGCGCCTCGTTGCGAATAGTAAATGTTCGCTAGGCTTCATGCCACAGTTATTTTACTCAATGACAATGGCGTGGGGTCCGCGCCATACTCCAGGCTAACAAATTCAATAATCAATGCCGTCCTCTAGGCCAACAATTTCAATAATCAATCAATCAGTCATA
This sequence comes from Heliamphora pulchella, assembly GCA_032270985.1. Lineage (NCBI taxonomy): Eukaryota > Viridiplantae > Streptophyta > Magnoliopsida > Ericales > Sarraceniaceae > Heliamphora > Heliamphora pulchella. Next base: position 16,898 of record JAULJZ010062124.1, read on the forward strand.
TCAGACATGTCATATCAGACATATAATAGGTGATTTGTCCCACCTTAAGACATGTGATGCCTTCACCGGAGTTAAGCCAAAAGTCCAAGCCATCAAAATCAAAATACTAACGACGAACCCATAGTGCCCAACAATATCCATAAACCATTTCAAACACCAGGGACACGCCCAGGGTGTATAAACCAAATCTTGTAACACCGGGGGCGTGCGCTCAGAGTGTATAAACCAAATTTTGTAACACCGGAGACACGCCCAGGGTGTACAAGGAGAATTCATCCCAAAATATTTTCAAAAATGGCAATAGGGACGCCCTAGGCTTAGAATCAAGAAAGACAACTCAATATAGCCCATCCCAACAACAGTTTGCACAAATAGACTCCAATATGCCAAGATGCAAATGACATTGTTCATAATATGTACCATTGATCTCAAGTGCAACAATCAATAGCAGGACATCAACTAGCATGGTAAAATTCATGATATAACTCGAAAAGTATAAGGTACAAGTATGTGAAGCACAAGCTACAATTCTCCAGATATGATTCAAATTTGATAGTATGAGTTCTAAATCATCATACATTCACTTAAAAATACTAATCAACTAATTCAAATCAATTATCATATAAAACTCGGGTCTCATAGCAAAGGGTACTTAATTCACACTTAGCAACTTTTAAGGCCAAAATTGAGTATTAAACTAAAAGGGCCAACAACGTTTTGGGGCATCTAGACTTGGAATCAAGTTATGATTTTTAAACACTATTTAGATAAAAATATTTTTTACAACTCTCATGTTTAAGAACAAGGCCAAAACCCAAGGCAAAAGGGTGAAAAAAACATCCTAAGCAAAAACGATTCAGCACTTTCCTCAAGATTTTATCAAAAATATGCCTCTGATGGTCTAAGTCCAAATAAGCCCATTTTTGTATATGTTCTAAATTAACATGTCTCCTACAAGTCTCATGTTTAGTGCTAAGGGCAGTTGTTTGGAATAAGTTAGAATTTTTAGCCATTTTAGAAAATAGGTTCTGTTAGTCGCCAAAACTCAGCTAAGCCGATTTTGGACAGAGGATTTGAAACGGTTTTGGGGGACTTTCCCGTGGCTTCAAGGTATGATTTTTGGATAAAAAGTAGTTCACTATGTTAGATATAATGTTCATGTAGACCACTTCTAAAATAGGTCATTAAAAATAGGAGTTTTGGGCTACACAAAAATATGTGATAGAAGTGTCCCTTGAGGGCTGAAACTTAACAGAGACTTTCAAAGGTGTTATGACCTATCAAAACTTAATATTTTATACTCATCTTTTAATGGGTAGGTGGATATGCGTGTTATCTACAACTTTTATGTTTTGACCAAAGTTCGGATCTCATTGTAAACTAGGGTTTTCAGGTCGATAGTATTGACTGGTCGGAAAACGACACACTTTGATAAAATTGCAATAACTCGAGTTTTACTTACTCAAATGCGTTGAAACCAACTTTGGATGAAAGATAACACAAAGCTCTAAATCTGGACATAAAGAACATGCTTAGATCAAGTTTCTACATTGAGTTATGGTATTCCAAAGTTCAAGGAAGAAACATCTACGTTCTCAAAAACCAATTCCCTTAGCGTCTAAGTCTCCAACTTATGATATGTCAAGTTTTTGTTCTATTTCTTTGCATGTTTGTGCTTTAGACATTAAGATCCAGGTTTCAGCAAACTTGTAGGTCATTAAATTCAAAAATAACAACACATAATAACATCTCATATCATCTATAAACACAATAACCCCTAATCTCAACTACGACGCCTTTTCGATTTGTTTTCGGTTCTCGATTCTTAGAGTGTTTAAAGAGATGAGTTGAGAGATATTTTGATAGATATTAGACATAAGGTTTAAAGGTTTTACTTACTTGTTTATAGGGCTTAAAAGATGGTAAAAAACTAGCAGGACTTGGCTTTTGGAACTATGGTCTCCAAAAACCTCTTTCTTGGACCCCTTCTTCTTTTTCTTCTTCTTTCTTCTCTCAAACTTTTATGAACATTCAAAAACACTCACAATCTGGTTTTTATCCCTCTCACTCTACCAAAATATCAAGGGGAAAGAAGGTGTTTTGCTTAGTTTATATAGGAAAAAGTTAGGGAGAAAAATTATTAACTTTTTAGTACTTTTTCCTTTTCTTACATGGGTTCATTCAAAAGTTAGTTTATATAGGAAAGATTTGGAGAAGGTAAATTCGGCTAGGGTAAGTTTGGGGGGACAAAAACATGATACCCCCTCAATCAAGGGGCTTTTTCTTGGTTTACGTGCCCTTATTATGCAAGAAAATGTATTAAAAGTTAATTTAATATATTTTTTTAGTGTTTTTTCCTATTGAGATCTATTATTTTAGTATGTTTATGATAAATTTATTATTCTCATAAATTAGCGTAGTTTTCATAGCAATTGATTAAATAGATGTAGTCTTTTAAGTTAAATTAAGCTATTTTGGCAATATATGACTTTTTAACTTATTTTATTATATATGAACTTCAATAATAATTTGTTTGCTTTTTTTAACCTATAACTCCATATTATTCTGTATATTACTTGTTCAACAAGTATTAGATCATCATAATACTTAATTTAATACCTTTCTCACCTTTTTAAGCTTAAAAAAAAGCAAAAAGCTACTTTTTGGCACAACTTCTAAGGTGGTCGGCCACTAAGGGGTAGTTTTGTTATTTTTGATATTATTTTGTCTTTTTCTACTTAATTGTACTTAAATCCTTAATTTAGGGTGTCCATGTGTCAAAATTTAGATTTTTAAGACTTTTTACTGTATTAGGGGCAAAACGGTCATTTTACCCTACTTATGAGAATTTTTGATTTCTAATTCATTATTTCATAATATTTATTTAATTTAGAATGTTGGGAGACTTTCTGGGTATTAAGGTTTTGTTGTCTGAGTTTTGGACCTTTTTAGGGTTCGGGTTAAACTTAGGGTTTTCGAGTCGAGTTAGGGTTTTGAATCTCTTTCGTGCTCTATGGCCTTGTGGACTATGTGTCACTAATACTAGGGTTTGAGCAGAGTTGTTACATATGATCTCGTGGGCTATCCGTCATTAACACTTAGGGTTTGGGTTGGGTTTGTACACGGGTCGTTATCAACCGGGTTGCTACAACTAGGGTTTGGACCGGATCGTTACACATGATCCCTTACTGGGGTGCCTTCAGCCATATTTGCATTCATAAGAGAATTCATGGCCACTTGCCTAGCAGCACGATTTTGATCCCCAAATTTGAGGTTCATAATCATATCATAGGCATTGGGCATAGACTGATGCTGATGCTGCAAAACATTTAACATGGAAGCCAAAATGTAACAGCTTTTTGCCACTTTTGATGAGCTTGGGTTTCCTGTTCGGTTGTCCCTTCATCAGGTATTGGTGGACATATCTCAGTTAATACAAATTTGTAATCCTCAGCAGTTAAGACAATGTCCAAATTCCTTTTTCAGCCAACATAGTTTGGCCCCGTAAGTTTGTTTTATTTGAGTATAGAAGCGAGTTGATTGAAAGCCATTCTATTCCTGATAATCACATAATTAAAATAACCGTTAATTATTACTAGCAAAATTTTGAATTTATTTTAATTTGGTTCTCTATACTATTATAAAATTAATTCGTGAGCAGCTTAGTACTCTGTGAATAGCATACCTCGATGGAAGGACGTCTACTATCTATCGTTTGTTCAGACATGCCAACTCCTTTTAATTCTACTATCTATACAACTGATCCCGCCAAGTAAAATTAAATAACTGACATAGTTTTGGTCCAGTATATAAAAGTAGTGATTTAGATGGAGATGATACTATTATATACAGTTAAGTGTTAACCATCACCTAATCCCAAATCAATCGCTTTGTAATGAAGTCTTCAGATGGAGAAGTGATCTATACTAAAAATTATCCAGAATTATCTCTAAAGGAGGTTTGTACTGGCAATACCGTAATTAATCTGTCCAATGGGGAAGAAGGCATTACTCCTAACACGCATGATTTACTTGCATTGCCTACCAACTGGGATAGAGACCGCATGATTTATCGGTGAATAAATTTTCTCCCACTTAGATTTTTAAAATATTTTTTAGGGTTATAAAAAATCTGTTTAATTAAAATAAATTTATTAATTTCGAAAACCACACGATTTGAGAGAATCAAATATTTTTCCATGTATACAATTTCAAAGATTTTGGTTTATCAAATTATCTTTTCATGTTTAATGCGTAACAAATAAAATTCAATAAATGCACAGTTTTTTTTAGCTTTTCAGCTAAGGTAATGATTAAAGTCAGTTATTTATTTTATCTTCCTTTCCACATTTTTCGAAAAATAATAATTTATTTAGATTAAATATTTTTTCTATTTAATTAATTCAAAATTTGGAATTAATTTTTACGCTCTTTCAAGATATCCGATTTTATAAAAAATTATTTTAAACGAGATATTTTGTAAAAAACAAAATATCTAAAATTTTTTCGTTTAATTAAAATTAATAAATTAAAAAAACTTAAATTTATTTTTTATTACATAATATTTTAATTAAAATCGAATTTTCAAATTAATTAAATTAACATGATAAATAAAACAGATATACAACATCCACGCAGTTTATATATATATAAACTTGATATGCATATATCCCGATTTTATGATCAAAGTGAAACGCTGAAGCGTTTCAGTCTTTTGTTGAAGATAGGCTTGTATCAATCCTTATTCCTGTAAGCTTCCTGTATCCCGATTGCATCAAAATTCTTTGATACACCTCGATATATATAGATATATCGTATCAATATCAAAACACGTCAGAAAAATCGATCAAAACAGTCCCCATCCAGCCCACCATAGCCGGCCACCAAGCACCGCCGCTGTCATCAAAAAACCGCCGCTGTTTTGCGCCTTTTTTGTGCACTGTTTGGCGTAGTTTTTTTAATGGTTTTTGGATAGTATTTTAAGGTATGTTTACTCCTATTTTATTCCTAAAAAATTACTTAAAAACAATCCTAAAAATGACCCAAAAAATATCAAAACCACCGCCGACAAAGCCGCCGATGGTGGGCTATTTTTTTTTGCTATTTTGACTTATTTTTGTTACTATTTTAATGCATAATTACTGCAGAAACTCGTCGAGAAATTTTTTTTAAAACCGTTAAAAACTTACCGCGATCCATAGCCCGTAAAACTCGAAATCACCGCCGGTGCCACCGCCTATTTTTCGTGTTCTTTGGATATTTAACCCGTTCTTAAATAATCTAAATAGATATTTAAAATAATAGAACTAGTTATTACATCAATCCTTTGTCCCGTAGGCTCACATTTGATTCTAGAAAAAACTTAAGCTATCACAGTTAATCCTTGTGATTAAAAATTAAATTATCATCCACAATATTCAATCAAACATGAATAATAATATGATGATAATAAAATCAGAATTAGAACGCCTGCAAAATAAAGTTAGCACAGTTCTAAAACTACTTGACCTCAATAAACCGTAAACAAAAAACAAAACGGCTCTGATACCAATTGTTGGAGGTAAAACTACAAAGATCATTGTTTTTGTAAACGATTTTTTAATAAAAAATAACTGGATGGGCAATCGCCAAAATGGGCTCCAGATAGAACTTTTGATGTCAAACGATCAAAATAAAAAATTCGTGCCACCATAGTTAATTTAGAAGAATAAATTTTTGGTTGATTCTCCAACTACGATTTTGACTCCGAGTTGAAGCTTCTCTCACATCTTTTACTGCATTTTCTTATGTGATTCCCGAACGTATTATGGGCTACGATCCTTCGAGAACTCGTAATGGCAGAACCTGGTCAGCTTTAATCTTGAAGACAAGTTATGAAATTGGTTCAGCCTACCTGCATATTTATAGGGCAGGGACCTGTGGAGTAATTATGAATCAGACTTCTGGTTCAGCCTACCTGCGTAGCACAGAGTTTTATGTTTCTTGTAGGATGGACGCTTTAACATCATAGGAATCGGTTGCCTCGGGGGGCTCCGTAGCATTAGATGAGTCACATGTTAGCTTTGATTCATGGGGGCTATTCCGTCACCTTCCGAGCTAAATTGTACCCCTTCACCCCCAACGCACTAAGGAGAATATCAGATGGAGGGGAGATAGGGATGCTATCAGGCACAAACATAGTGCAAGAGGACTACCCCTAGGTCACAAGGGCCGAGTTTAGAGCCCTAATATGACGGGGGTTGCCTACTAGTTCAAACAGGCATGGTATGCCGCCCGGATGATCCATCATGACCCCACTCTTTAGAGACTACATAGGATGGCCGCTAACCCAACTGTGTATGCCCCTATCCTTCTACGGCCCCGTCACTTGGAGGAGGAAGTCTCCTCAACTAGCTCAGCCTACTGACCACCCTCACCACCCTTGCCTGTTGCTTATACCGTATGCCTCCGCCAACCTCCCCTGGATACTCCCTTGCCTCCCTAGAGCCTCACCCGATTCACCAGAGTACTCTAAAATCTCCCAATTACTCTCCTGCTTCTCCTATGTATACCCTTGCCTTGCCCTGATACTCTCCTGCTCCACCTGAGTACACACCGGCTTCTCCGAGATACACCTCGACACCACCAACCGCTCATGCACCTAGCGCCAATAACAGCGAGGAGGAAGAGGATCTTGGTGAGGACACGAGTTACATAGGATCTAGGGTGGGATGGATCTTTTTTTTTTGTTGTTGTTGTTGTTATTGTTGTTGTTTTGCTGTTATCTACTTTCTGAGTGAAGTTATGTACTTGTTGTATTTGTTTTACCTGTGAACCATGTGCTGTACTTATAACTTTTTCCTTTTTTGGCAACATATGACATGGAAGTGGTACCTTGGTATTATGAACATCAGCTATTATTATTGTCCTTCGTAAAATTTCAAATTTCATAATAAGCAAACATGGTAGATCACCTAATCTGTTAAAACAAACAAAAGAAAATTAATATAGCTCTAACACTTGGGCTGTTTAAATCAAGATGAACAGACCTAGAGGACGATTGCGTATCAATATTGAGCCAGACATGGAATAACGAGGAAGAGGGAATGAAGACTTTAACGACATTGTCAGGGATCTTGTCGATGCTCTGCGCCACCCGGCACCAAGACCTATGCCACCACCCGCTGTGCCCAACCACTCTACAATGTTTTCTGAGTTTCGTAGACTGCGACCTCCAACCTTTTTCGAAGGATCAAACCCACAAATAGTTGAATATCATGGGTGTTTTCTGAGCTTCGTTAGATCCAGAAGATGTTAAATATCATGGGTGTTCAAGTAGAAGCAGATAAGGTAGCTCTGGCCTCCTATCAACTCAAAGGGGAGGCGGATCATTGGTGGACATATCTTAAAAACTCTCATGAAATAACCACTACGCAGCAGTTCAAGGAGCTGTGTGACGCCTCGTCTTCCTGTTACATCGGGACATACATAAGTATAAATAAAGGTGATATTCTAGCCATTTATTTATTACATATCATAAATATTACATTATTAAGAGTTTTGAACTGATCATAAGAACATTACGTTTAAAGTTTCACAAAAGATTTACAAAATCTTACAATATGCGCTAGGAAACTGAATAAAATAACAAAAAGAGAAGACTTGAATCTTCAACAAGCATTGTCGGGGTCCACTTGCTCCTGGAACTTACCCTAGTATTCGTAGCCTTCCTCTTCTTCGGGGATTTCTTCTTTAAAGGTTTCCTCTTTCTCACCTGTGGCATGAATGCCTTGAGCTAAAGCTTAGTAGAAAACACTCTAAACTTTCTAACCAATCTCACGATACAAAATTTACCACAATGCATATCATTTAACACTTAATACATTTTAAAGTCAAGGAGACATGCAATTTGACAATTATATCAAGATAGGCAGACAAGTGAATAAACACGCAAGTATGTGATGCTATGGATGCAATGCAAATGTCCAACCCGACATTCACCCAGAATCGTAACACGAATTCCACGCCAAGAATTACCAGAGTAGACTTTATGGAAGTTGATCACAAAAGCCATCATCGCGCCTCATTGCAAGTAGTAAATGCATCGTAGAGCTTCATGTCACAACTATTTTACTCAATGGCAACGGCGTGAGGTTCGAGCCACCCTTCGGGCCAACCAAATGTAATGATCAATCAACATTTAATAAATTGGTTTGTCCCACCTTAAGACTTGTGATGCCATTACCGGTGTCATTCCAAAGTCTAAGCCATCGAAATTAGAACACTAGCGATGAACACATGGTGCCTAACAATTTTCATGATAAATAATTTCCAACACTAGGGACATGCGTAGGGTGTTCACAAGGAATACATCCTAAACAGTAATAAAACTGGCAACCAGGGACGTCCTAAACTTAAAACCGAGAAAGAGAACAAATCCAACATATCCCAACCCACAATGATAGATACAGAATGAACTCCAACATACCAAGATGTAAGTGTGGCAATGCCCATTATGTACAATATGCATCTCAAGTACAACTATTTATAGCATGGTACATGGTATAACTCATTAAAGTACTAAGTATAAGCATTTGAAGCATAAGTTATAATTTTCAAGACATGGTTCAATTTTTATAGCATGAGTTCAAATCATCATATAATCGCTCTAAAACATTAATCATCTAATTTAAATCAATTAAAACACATACTTCAAGTCTCACAACCAAGGCATGCTAGCCACACACTTAACAACTTAAGGGCCAACTTTCAAGTATTAATTTAAAAAGGATAGTAGTGTTTTAAGGTACTTAGACTTAGAGTTAAATTATGATTTTTTGTCACTATTTAGATAACAATATTCCCTATAATTTTTATGTTTAACACTAAGATCAAATCCTAAGGCAAATAGGTGAATAAATTCATAAAAGTGAAAATAGTTCAGCAATTTATAGAGAAAAGTACAAAAAAAGGGCCTGAATTGGTCTCAGTTTTGGGGTATCAAAGTAGGTCAAATAGGTCTTATTTTTAGATATGTTCTAGATTAATATGTTCCCTATAGGTCTCATGAATACTGCTCAGGATAGTTGTCTGAAACAAGTTAGAGAAATAAGCTATTTTATAAAATAGGTTCAGTCAGTCATAAAACACACAACAAAATATGTTTTCAATAGAGGGCTTAAAAATAGTTTGGGGGATCATCTGGGGGTTCTTGGGTTTGATGTTTTGACAATAACTAGATAAATATGTTACTTACACGTTTCATGAAAACCACTTTTGTAGTAGGTCACTAAAAATATGGATTTTGGTTGCACAATAACATGTGACAAAAGGTTCTATTACTCACAGATTCACAACAATGACTTTAAAAGGTGTTTTGACCTATCAAATCTCAATAGTTTAGGCTCATTGTTCGTGGGTAGCTATATATACATGTTAACTACAACGTTCATGTTTTGACCAAAGCTTAAATCTCGTTTTAAACTAAGGTTTTTAGGTCTGCAATACTGACTGCTCAGAAGCTAACACATTTTGGCAAAAATGTTATATCTCGAGTTTTACTCATTCCAATCAGTTCAAACAAATTTTTTATGAAAGATAACATCAAAATCTAGGTCTAGTTATAAAGAACACACTCAGTTCATTTTTTTTATATTTAGTTATGATATTTCTAAAATCAGGACAGAGAGTTTAAAATGCTCAAAAACCAGGCCTACATGTGTTCTAGCCACCTAGTTCATGGTATGCCAACATATAGTCCTTATGTTTTGCAAGCATGTGTTTTAGACTCAAATATTATTGTTCTAGAACTTATAGAAGTTACACATCTCAAGAATACCAACATACAACCACATCCCTTGTCATAAAAACATGAACAATCCCTAGTTTACTCACTACAATGCCTTCTTGATCCATTTTTCGGTTCTTGATCTTGGGTGTGTTTTAAGAGATGAGTTGAGGGAGATTTTTATGTGAGGTTAACAGAGAGTTTAGAGATTTACTTACTTGTTTGAGGACCTAAGAAATGAAAATTGGCTAGAGAACTTGGCCTTATGTGGCCTTGGTCTCCAAAAACCTTCTTTTCTTGGATCCTCCTCCTCCTCCTTTTTCTTTCTTCTCTCAAACTTATGAAGAACACTAAGAACTTAAGAAATATGGTTTCTCCCCCTCTATAGGCCAAAATGCATAGAGGATAATAGAGGTGTTTAGCCTTAGTTTTATAGGAGATAAGTTTTTTTGGGTAATTAATAGGAGATAAGTTAGTGGAGTTAATTATGACTTGGAAGCTTTAATAATTTCTTGAATTGTAATTGGTTGCATGGGGTGGCCATGGTCTTTTTAAGAAAATATTTTTAGAATATGGCAGCAAGGGTTTTGGCTAGGGTAGGTTTGGGGAAGAGAAATCTGATTTTGTATTAATTTGGGGTTTAAACTAGTCATTGGTACTCTATTGTGCAAGAAAATGCTTTAAAAATTAATTTGGTGTATTTTTTTGGTGTCCCTACCTACTAAAACATGTTATTTTAGTAAGTTTATGATTAATTTAGTATTTTCATGAATTATTATAATTTTTATAGTAATTGATTAAATAGATGTATACTTTTAAGTCAAATTAAGCTAGTTTGACAAGATGTAAGTTTTTGACTTATTTTTTTTGGGTATGGGTAATTAATTGTAACATAAAAGAAAAGAAAAAAAATACATGTTACTCCCACAGAATTGTGGACCGGTCGTAAGCCTAGTTTGAGACATACTTGGATTTGGAGGTGTCCAACAAATGTGCTGAAGGGAACACAGGTAAGTTGGAACTGAGGACAAAAGTCTGTTTCTTTGTGGGGTATCCCATGGGAATGAAGGGTGATTTATTTTATAATCCTAAGGATCAGAAGGTCATTGTTAGCACCAATGCCCAATTCTTGAAAGAGGATTAATTATATTATGAACCACGGGCCCAAAAGTAAAATTATTCTCAAAGAAATGGGAGAAACTACTAGTGGAACAGAAGAGGAACCACAACTCACTGATATCCCATTGCCTTGTCGTAGTGGGAGAATTATCGGGCAGGTGCAAATCATGAACATGGTGCTACCATTAACAAGCTAGACAAGCATGTTGGTAATGTTGCACAGGGTTCAGATTCTGCACAACATGTTACTGCTAGTACACAGACGCAGGTAGTGCCTCATCGTAATGAGAGGGTTGTTCATCAACCTGATCGGTATATACTTTTAGGAGTCTTTTGATAGGATCCCGGCAGAACTGGATACCGAATCATGTAACTACGATGAACCACTTTAGGACAAAGATGCAGATATTTGGCAAAAGGCTATGAATTTATAGATGCAATCTATGTATTCTAATCAGGTCTGAGAAGTTGTAGAACCACTCGAAGGGATACCCATTAGATGCAAGTGGATCTACAAGAGGAAGAGAGGAGCAGACGAAAAGGTTAAAACTTTCAAAGTTAAGCTTGTTGTAAAAGGGTTCACTTAGAAGGAAGGGATCGAGTATGAGAAAATCTTTTTGCCAGTAGCCATACTTAAGTCTATCCGGATTCTTTTATCCATTGCTGTTTATTTCGATTACGAAATTTGACAAATGGATGTCAAGACATCTTTCCTTAATGGAAGTCTTGACGAGTGTATCTATATAGTACGACTAGACGATTTCATAGCAAAGGGTCAGGAGCACATGTTGTCCAAGTTTAAGAGATTCATTTATAGACTTAAGCAGGCATCAAAGTCTTGGAATACTCGGTTTGATGAAGCTATAAAATTTTATGGTTTTGATCAGAGTTCAAATGAGTTCAGTATGTACAAGAAGCATTACAAAAGCGTGGTAGTCTTTCTAGTACTTTATATAGATGATATCTTGCTCGTCAGAAATAATGTGGGGGTTTATCTTTGGTAAAAGTATGGTTATTTGGGCAGTTTGGTATGAAAAACTTGGGAGAAGCCAGTCACATCTTTGGGATCAAGCTTTTGAGAGATCGAAAATAAATGATGTTGAGCTTATTACAAGCAAAGTATATCGATGATATCCTTACTCGTTTTAGCATGCAGGATTCCAAGAAAGGATTTCTCTCTTTCAAGCATAGAATCACTCTATCCAAGGATCAGTTTCCTAAGACACCTAATAGGATAGAGAAGATGAAGGCAATTTCTTATGCTTTGGTAGTAGAAAACCTAATGTATACTATACTTTGCATTAGACCCGACATTTGCTGTATCGTTGGCATAGTTAGCAGATATTAGTCTAACCCAGGGCAGGAGTATTAGACTGCGGTAAAGAATATAATCAAGTACCTGAAAAGGACTAAAGATTATATGTTGGTTTACTAGGCAGACAGTCTAGTATCTTTAGAGGCAGATAGACTCGGATTTCCAGTTAGATAAAAATTTTCGTAAGTCTAACTCAGGATATGTGTTTACCTTAAGAGGTGGAGCTATTAGTTGAAGGAGTATCAAGCAGTCCTACATTACTGATTCCATCATGGAGACCGAGTACTTCGCAGCTTCTGAAGCAGCCAAGGAGGCCATTTGGCTCAGGAACTTCCTGTTAGATCTATATGTGCCTTCAGTTCAATCGGCTATTACATTTTATTGTGATAATAGCGGAGCGGTTACAAACTCGATGGAGCTAAAAGTCCACAAGAAAAGAAAGAACATTGAGCGTAAGTATCACCTAATACAAGAAATTGTACAGAGGGGTGATGTTGCTGTGACCAAAATTGCATCTGGAGACAACCTTACAGATCCTTTTACAAATAGCTTCTCAGCTAAAACTTTTGATAGTCATATAGAGGACATGGGGGTCAGATATATGGCAGCATGATTTTGAGTATAAATGAGAGATTATTAGGGTTGTATACTAAAAATTATGAATTTTATTTTAGTTTTAATATTTAATTTAATTTTAATAAAATTAATTTTTCATTTCATGAAAATTTTAATGAGCAATGTATATAATATCATTTTTTTAATGTTATACATGGTTGTCCTTTATTCTGTATAGTATTCAATTTGGTGTGTAGAGTACGACTTGCATACAGAAGGTCAGATTATAGGTTCTTACAGAATATAAGTTATTATTAATTGTTTAGATAGAATTGGACAAACCATTGGTATAACTATAGCACAGAGTCTTAGTAGGTCTGCCTTAGTTACGGAGAACAGATAATAGCGTCGTCTATTATTCCGACTCGTTGTGCTAGTACACTTGTGTGTATTGAACATAACCGCATTGGGGTAATTAATTTTATACTAACTATGTAAATTAATTGACACCCTAAAGTTATTATGAGAGTGCTTAAACTCTTAATCCTGAAATAATCATTATTTGCGTATATTTAATACTCATTGTTTTCATTTATTAGAGGATGCAATCTTATATGGATCTATAGTCCCGGTGAGTTAGATAGCGGTATTATTTATATGGTGAAGATTAATTATTGACGGAATCGACGTCTCGATTATTCGGGATTGACGATGCCCCCTTAAGGAAGCTTATAAGTTTTGATCGAGCCAAACCCTACAGGTGGATTTGATTATTCGGCGGTCAAATAAGCTAAGCGGAAGAGCTTAAGGAATTTTAAAGATGCCGATTAAATTAAATTGTCAGTAATTAAATTTAATTGGCGGGTATCAGGATTCTTAACATGGAGAGATGAGTTAAGCATTTAATAACACTAATTAAAGGCAAATTGGTCTTGAGATTATGGCTAAGAGTACAGTTACAGTTCTTTAGTAGTCTAAATTATAATTTAGTATTTTATGAAAATTGCAGAAATCGCTACAAGATTTTTATAATTACAGAAATCGCTGAGAGGTTTGCATATATGCAGAAATCGCTGGATAGGTATATGGGTTACACTAGAAGTCTAAATCATAATTACTCTACAGGTCCCTGCTGTATGCCTACAAATATGCGGGTATACTGAACCAAATTTATAAGTTGTCTTTCAAGACTAAGGTTGTCTAGGTTCTGCCGGTATTAGTTCTCGAAAGATCGTAACTCACACTACGTTCGGGAATCTCATCAGGAATACAGTAGAAGGTCTGACCGGAGATTTAATTTGGGAAATCAAAGTTCGTAGTTGGAGAATCGACCAAAAAGTATTCATCTGAATTAACTGTGGTGGCACGTGTTTTATTTTTGATCATTCGACATCAAAATGTTTTTATCTGGAGCCTGTTTCGGCGATTGCCCGTCCAGTTTTTATTTTTCAAAAAATCGTTTACAAATCAATAATCTTGACAATTTGCCTACAACAAGAATAACCCCGAGGAGAACCTCAGCTAGAAGAAAGTAGACCAACACCTTACAACTTAGCCATCTGACCCATCTCCACAACGTAGATACCCAGACGTCACTTGAGCAAGTGAAAGTCGAACACCACTCAAACCAGATAAAAGTTCTATCTACAAAGGCCACTAAGGACCAAAACAACACTAGCCTAAAAGAAGCGAGTGCTCATATAACAAAGAAAACCGAAAACACGCCGGCCTTAAAACCATATTAACTATTCTTTTGCCCCTTCTGTTTTTTTTTTCTTTCTTCTCTACAAACTAACTTTTTACTTTCATTTTATTATATTGTAATAATATATAATTCATATACTATTAATAAAGTATAATGCATATTTATAGATACGAGAATATACTTTTATAATCTTATGAAATAAACAACAAAATAAAATTAAGGAAGAATAAATAGAAAATGAAAAGGTAAAATTAATATATAAATTTTTAAAACATAAATAGACAAGAAGTATTTAATCTTAAAAACGCAATTCCAAACTAGAACCAAACCATTTTATTGGTTCGACTCGACGCATTTATTACTTTCGGTAAAATGACGTTATATTAAGGGCTTGTTTGGACTAGATTTTAAGATGACTTTTTTGCAAAAAAATTGGCTTTTAAGCTGCACTATTTAGTTTTTTTAAAAAATTAACTAATTTGTTTTTCATCTCTTAATCCAAAAAAAAAGGCAATAAATATCACAAATACCTTAACTTTTTTAAAAACAAATTTATTATAATACTCTTACATAAAAAAGTCAGCATTACTTGCAAAAATAAAATCGAACAAATATTTCAAACACTACAATTTAAAAATTAAAAGTAAGAGCATTTTAGACATTTAAATAAAAAGTAAAAAAACAAAAAAGCTATTACAAAAGTATTTTCACAAACCATCTAATTGTTTTTATTTTTTATTTTTTTTAAAAAATTAAATCTCTTAAAAGTCAAATTTTTTAAATATTCCTAACGGACACTAAAATTATGATATTAAGGTATCTTAACTTTTTAAAGTAAAAAACAAAATGAAATTTGGGGGCATCCCAAAAGATAATAATAATAATAATAATAATAATAAATGAAATTGAGGTAAAACCAAAAACAAACCAAATTAAGATTCGTGCCCCAATTTATTGTGGTCCACTATATTTTTTATTTCATAAAAGCATTGTTAAATTTCTATTATTAGCATAAAATTATATAAAGAAACTTTCTTACTTATTTGACATAAATTTCAAAAAAAGACACATTACATATAAAAAAAAGTGAGAGAGAGAGAGAGAGAGAGTAACCATCAACTATTTTAGTTGAAAGGAAAAATATCTATAGATCTTGTTATATGAGAAGGGGTGATCCATATGCTTTAGACCAATTAAGCCACCACGTAAAACCTCAAAATTTGGCAAGATCTCAAATTTATGAGGTCTTTTATAATACAGAAACTGTATATAAGTTCTAAAAATAATTCACTAGGTCAAAGTCGAAAAATATATTATTTATTAGGTCAAAGTCTAAAAATATATATTATTACACAAGAACCTTAATAAGAAAATTATTAACAAAGTTTTACAATATATTATTTATTAGACCCACAAATAAAATGTCAAATTAAAACTAGTATAAAAATAAAGTTTTTAGTTGAAATTTGAAATTAAAATCCATCTAAAATGATTTTTTTTTCAAAGTCCGCTGCGATTATGAGAAACACTTTATAGATTTATTTTTTTGCCCATGTAATCTGTTTCTATTTTTTTTATTTTTTGTAAATTGTAAAAAAAATGTTTGATAATTTTTTTTATTTTCAAAAAATATACACACTTATCAATTTCTATTAAATTATTGTAAACAAAAAATATATGTTTTCACTTGTTTTGTTAAAAAAAGAAAAAAATTCATTCTATCTTTCTTTCACTACCTTGACCACCATTTCTAGCAACCACTTCTGACTATCGCCTCCGACTACACTCATCCGACCACCCCTTCCAACCAACCCGTTGAACCACCACCTCCGACTATTGTCTCTAACCACTACATCCGGTCGCTACTTTCGGTTACCACATTCGACTACTACATATAACCACCACATTCGATCACCACATACGGTCACCGCCTCTGATCATTATCTCTGACCACTATCGCTAGCTCTTACAATTATCACCGGTTAGTACCTCCGGTCACCACTTTCGACTATCACTTTCTAAACATCTATGTATTAAACATGTTTTTGTTTTATTTTTTTATAAAAATAAACAAAAATATATTTTTTGTTTATTATAAACGAAAAATAGAAAACTGTAAACGTTAACAAACAGGGCGTTAATATATTTTTATATTACACTTAAGATCAATATGTTTTGAAGTAAAATATTTTACAAATAAAAAATATTTTTATGTAAAATTATATTTAATATTCATGCAAAATTATTTTACAAAAAATATTTTTCTTGTTCTTGTATTCTGGTGTTTGGGTGATACTTAAAAAATATTTTTTAGAAAAAATAAAAGTTGTTATTGTTAGGGTTGGTATACTGAAAATCATGTTTTTAGTATTTAATTTTATTTTAATAAAATTAATTTTTCATTTTATGAGAATCTTTATGAGCAATGCATGCATATCATTTCTTTAATATTATGCATGAATGTCCAATATTCTGTATAGTATTTAATCTGGTGTGTAGAGTACAACTTATACATAGAAGATCAGATTTTAAGTTCTTACAGAATATAAGTTTTATGTTCACAGTTTAGATGTAAATGAACATACCATCGGTACGATTGTAGTACAGAGTTTTAATAGGCATTCTTGGCTACAGGGAACAAATAATAGCGTCGTCTATTATTCTGACTATCTGTGCTAGTACACTTTATGTGTATTGAATATGACAGCAGGGGTAATTAGTTTTATACTGACTATATAAATTAATTCACATCCTAAAGTTATTATGAGAGTGCTTTTACTCTTAATTCTGATATAATTAATTATTTGTATATATTTAATATTCGTTGTTTTGATTCATTAAATGGTGCAATCTTATATGAGTCTATATTCCCGGTGAGATGGATAGCGGTATTGTTTAGATGATGAATATTAATTATTGACAGAATTCACATCTCGAATGATCGGGATTGACGATACCCCCTTAAGGAAGCATATAATTTTTGACTGGACCATATCCTGTAGGTAGATTTGATTATTCGGTGGTCAAATAAGTTAAGCGATGGGCTTAAAAAATTTAAAGATACCGATTAAATTAAATTTTTAGTAATTAAATTTAATTGGCGGGTATCGAGAATCTTAATTTCGGGAGAAATGTTAAGCATTTAATAACAGGAGTTCAACGCAAGTTGATCTTGAGTTATAGGTTATAGTGCAATTATAGTTCTTTAGTGGTGTGAACTGTAATTCAATATTTTATAGAAATTACAGAAACTACTGCAAGATTTTTATAATTACAGATACCGCTATGAGATTTGCTTAATTGCGAAAACCGTTGATTGGTGTCTATGGTCTACTAGAAGTCTTATTCATAATTACTCCACAGGTCCCTGCTATAGCCTTATAAATATACGGATAGGCTGAATCAGTTTCATAACTTGTCTTCAAGACTAAAGCTGTCCAGATTCTGCCGGCACGAATTCTCGGAGGATTATAATCCACACTATATCTAGAAATCGCATAAAGGAATACAGTAAAAGGTCTGACGGGAGTTTCAACTCAAAATAAAAAACGTAGTTGAAAATTTGACCAGTAAAAGATATTTTTCTAAATTAATTTTGGTTGTACAGATTTTATTTTGATCGTTCGACGTCAAAAATTTTATCTGGAGCCCGTTTCGGCATTTGCCTATTCAGTTAATTTTTTACCAAAAATCGTTTACAAAAATAATGATCTTGACAGTTTTGCCTCTAATAGTTATCGTCACTTGTGCTATCAGTGCCACCACCAGTACTATTGTTGTTCCCACGATCACCCCTAGTGCCACCGTTGCCACCATCCATGCTGCCACCGCTTTCATAGTGTAGACACCCCAATTTGACCCCGCCCAATCTTAGTTGAATCCGATGATGAAAAGAGTTGGAATGGTGCCTTAGTACTATCCTCGAGAAATGATCTAAGCTCGGTAATTGAACCTAATCATCAAAACCTTCAAACCAATGAAATCTTTTTAAACCACCAACTTCAAAGTGGTGATTGTTGGAGCAAAAAAAAAAATTGAACCAACGCCGTGAGCATAAAAAACGACGTGTGCATTTTTCATGAAAACAACGAACTCTATTAAACTTAATACCATTATACCTTTATGAAACTTGTCGAAAAGTTTCAAGAAGTCCCGAATACGTTGAAGACGACCTTGCAA
>JAULJZ010062167.1:0-13474 GCA_032270985.1 Heliamphora pulchella
CTGAATTACAGTTCACACCACTAAAGAACTATAATTGCACTCTGACCCATAATCTCAAGACCAAATAGCATTGAGCTTATGTATTAAATGCTTATCATTTCTCCCCACGTTAAGATTTTTGATACCTGCCAATTAAATTTAATTACTAACAATTTAATTTAATCGACATTTTGATATTCTTTAAGCCCTTCTGCTTAACTTATTTGACCGCCGAATAATTAAATCCATCTGCAGGGTTTGGTCCGGTCGAAACTTATAAGTTTCCTTAAGGGGGTATCGTCAATCCCGATCTTTTGGGATGTAGATTCTGTTAATAATTAATATTCGCCATATAAATAATACCGCTATCCAACTCACCGAGAATATAAACCCATATAAGATCGCACCCTCCAATGAATCAAAATAACGAATATTAAATATACGCAAATTAATAATTATTTCAAAATTAAGAGGATAATCACTATTTATAATAACCGTGCAGTGCGAATTAATTTATATAGTCAGTATAAAATTAATTACCCCAAATGTCCCGTTCAACACACACAAAGTGCACTAGCACAGAGAGTCAGAATAATAGACGACGCTATTATCTGTTCCCTGTAACCAAGACAGGCCTACTAAAACTCTGTGCTATAGTTGTACTGATGGTATGCCCATTTGCATCTAAACTGTAAGCATAAAACTTATATTATGCAAAAACTTAAAATCTGATTTTCTGTGTGCTAGCTGTACTCTACATACCAGATTAAATATTATACAGAATATCGAATATCTATACATAATATTAAAAAAATGATACACATACATTGCTCTTAAAAATTCTCATAAAATAGAAAATTAATTTTATTAAAAAATAAAATTAAATACTAAAAATATGATTTTTAGTATACCATCCCTAACAGTTAAAACATGTTTAGCAGTGCTTTCTACCGGTACCTAGTGTGTAGACACGAGAGCCATTAATCATATCTGTAATTTTTTGCAGGGGTTTCAGAAAATTAGACAGCTAAATAATGGGAAGATTTACTTACACATGGGCAATAATACCAAGGTGGCAGCAGTTATAGTGAGAGATGTCACTTTTTTTTTGTAGAGATAGGATTTTAATTTTGAAAGATTGTCATTATGTACCTTCTATTAGAAGAAATTTAATTTCAATTTTTAATTTGGTTATGAATAAATATTTAGTTTGTTTTAATAACTCTGTAATTATTAAGAAAAATAAACGTTTTATTTGTTCTGGTACATTGGTGGATGATCTGTATGTTATATCTCCTATCTCTCTTACACTGCAACTGAATGAGTTGAATAACATGTCTAATTTACCAAATAAGAAAAAGGCACCTTCTTTAAGAAACCAGACATTTCTTTGACACTTATGCTTGAGTCATATTAATCTAAAAATATTAAATAGACTAGTTGAAGATAGACCTTTAAGTTCATTAGAAGTAAAAGCACTTCTAGTATGTGAATTTTTCTTGGAAGGTAAAATAACTAAGAGACTATTTTCGGCTAAAGACTATAGAGCCAAAGAACCGTTGGAACTGGTTCACTCTGACTTGTGTAGACCTATGACTATCCGATTAGAGGAGGCTTTGAGTACTTTGTCACTTTCATTGACGACTACTCAATGTATGGATACGTTTATTTGATACACTGTAAATCCGAATATTTTGAGAAATTCAAAAAATTCAAGACGAAAACAAAAAAAGTGTCTGGATAAATGTATCAAGTCACTATGATTTGACCATAGTGACGAGTACTTCTTTAGAGAGTTTAGGGTCTATTTGTCAGTAGAGAGGATTACATCTCAGTTGACTGTACCAGACACTCCACAACAGAATAGTATAGCAGAAAGAAGAAATATGACTCTTATGAAAATAGTAAGGTCCATGATGAGTTATTCAGATTTATCCAATTTGTTTTGGAGATTTGTATTAGAGACATCAGTTTACATTTTTAAATTGTTACCTTCTAAGTCAGTACAATCTACTCCCACAGAATTGTGGACTGGGCGCAAGCCTAGTCTAAGACATATTCAAATTTGGGGGTGTCCAGCACACGTGCTGAAAAAAAACAAGAGTAAGTTGGAACCGAGAACTGAAGTTTATTTCTTTATCGAGTATCCCAAAGGAACGAAGGGTCATTTGTTTTATAATCTTGAGGATCAGAAGATTATTGTTAGTACTAATACCCGATTTTTGAAAGAGAATTATATAATAGACCACAAACACAAAAGTAAAATTATTTTGGAAGAATTGAGAGAAAATACCAATAGAACGGAAGAGGAACCACGAGTCATCGATATCCAATTGCCTCGTTGTAGTGAAAGGATTATCGAGACATGTGTCGATTCTGAACCAGATCAGAGTGCTACCACAAACATGCCAGTTCTACAACCAGGGGTGCATATAGATGATGGTACATAGGGTTCTAAATCAGCACAGCGTATCACTGCTAGTACACAGACGCAAGTAGTGTCTCGTCGCAGTGGGAGGATTGTTCGTTGACTCGGTCGGTATATGATCTTGGGAGAGTCTTTCGACGAGATCCCAGTAAAATTGGATACCAAATCCTACAACTACAATAAAGTACTCCAAAATAAATATGTAGATCTTTGGCAAAAGGCTATAAATTCAGAGATAGAATCTATGTATTCTAATCAGGTCTGAGAACTTGTAGAACCACCTGAAAGGATAAAACCCATTGAATGCAAGTGGTTCTACAAGAGGAAGAGAAGAGTAGACATGAAGGTGAAAACCTTCAAAACTAGACTTGTTACAAAAGGGTTCACTAAAAAAGAATAGATCGATTATGAGGAAACCATTTCGCCGGTAGTTATGCTTAAGTTTATCCGAATTCTCTTATCCTGTTTGACTCATTTCGATTACAAAATTTGGTAAATGGACATTAAGACAACTTTCCTTGACGGAAGTCTTAATGAATGCATCTATATGATGCAACAAGACGGTTTCATAGCAAAGGGCCAAGAGCACATGTTATGCAAACTTAAGAGATCCATTTATCGACTTAAGCAGGCATCTAAATCTTAGAACACTCGATTTGATCTGGCCATTAAGTCTTATGATTTTGATCAAAGTCCTGACGAGTTCTGTATATACAAGAAGCGTGATGGAAGCGTGGTGGTCTTTCTAGTACTTTATGTAAATGACATCTTACTCATCAAAAATAATGTGGGGGTATTATCTTCGGTTAAAGTATGGTTATTTGGGCAGTTCAATGTAAAAGACTTGGGAGAAGCCAGTTACATCATTGGGATCAAACTTATGTGAGATAAAAAACAGAAGATGTTGGGTATATCACAAGCCAATTATGTCGACACAATCCTTTCTCATTTTAGCATGTAGGATTCTAAGGAAGAATTTTTTTCTTTTTGGCATGGAATCACTTTATCCAAGAATTAGTGTTTTAAGACACCTGATGAGATAGAAAAGATGAAGGCAGTTCCTTGTGCTTCGGCAGTGGGAAGCCTAATGTATGTTATGTTGTGCACTAGAGTCGATATCTATTTTTCCGTTGGCATGGTTAGCAGATATCAATCTAATTCAGGACAAGAGCATTGGACAACAGTAAAATATATAATCAAGCCCCTAAAAAGGACTATGGATTATATATTGATTTACCAGGCAGATAATCCAGTATCTTTAGGGTACACGGACTCAGATTTCTAGTCAAATAAGGATTTCTGAAAGTCTACATCGGGATATGTGTTTACCTTGAAAGGTGGAGCTATAAGTTGGAGGAATATCAAGCAGCCCTGCATTACTGATTCCACCATGGAGGCCGAGTACATGACAGCTTCTGAAGCAGCCAAGGAGGCCATTTGGCTAAAAAACAACCTGCTGGCTCTAGATGTGGTGCCTTCAGTATAGTCGGTTATTACACTTTACTGTAACAATAGCGGGGCGATTGCTAACTTGAAGGAACTAAGAGTCCACAAGAAAGAAAAGCACATCAAGCGTAAATATCACCAAATACGATAAATTGTACAGAAGGATAATGTTACTGTGACCAAGATTGCACCGGCAGACAACCTTGTAGATCTTTTTGCAAAGAGACTACCGGTTAAGACTTTTGATAGCCGCGTAAAGGGTATGGGGGTCAGATGTATGGCAGCATGATTTTGAGGATAAGTGGGAGATTGTCAGGGTCGTATACTAAAACTCATTTCTTTTATTTGTTTTAGTATTTAATTTTATTTATTAATAAATTATTTTTTTATTTTATGAGAATCTTAATGAGATACGTATGCAGTTTCATTATTTATTTAATGTTAATGCATGGGTGTATCTTTTAATCTACACAGTATTTAATTTTGTGTGTAGAGTTCGATTTATACACGGAAGACCAGATTATCGATTATTGCAGAATATAAGTTTTCGGTTCACAGCTTAGATGGAATTGAACACACTATCGGTACGGCTGTAACGCAGAGTTTTAGTAGACCTGTCTTGGTTATGGAGAATAAATAATAGCGTTGTCTATTTTTTCGACTCGCTGTGCTAGTACACTTTGTGTATAATGAATAGGACCATGCTGGGGTAATTAATTTTATACTGGTTATATAAATTAATTCATACTCCATGGTTGTTATGAGTACTTATGCTGTTAATCCCAAAATAATTAATTATTTATGTATATTTAATATTTGTTATTTTGATTCATTAAAGGGTGCATTCTTTTAAAAGTCCATAATCCCGGTGAGTCGGATAACGATATTAATTATATGGTCAATATTAATAATTGATGAAATTCCCGTTTCGAAATATTGAGATTGACAATATCCTCTTAAGAAAACTTATAAGTTTTGACCGAGTCAAATCCTGCAGGTGGATTTAATTATCCAGTAGTCAAATAAGTTAAGCAAAAAGTCTTAAGAATTTTTTTTAAGAAGTCGATTAAATATAATTGTTAGTAATTTAATTTAATCGACGGGTATTAAAAATCTTAATGTGGGGAGAATAAATAATGTTAGTTCTAGGCAACCCAAGAGGGGATGAATTGGGTCTTAAAAAGATAATAATAATTTTAAAAATCTTTTAAAATTTTTTTTAATATTACAAACAAATATAGCAAGATAATCAAAGAATAAAGTAATGCAAATATTAAATATGGTAAGCATAGAGAAAATAAACTAGACACCAAGATTTATAGTGGTTCAATTTCTTCCAAGCCTACGTCCACTCCTCAAGATTTTCCTTGAGAATTTCACTAATATAGAATATTTACGGGTGCATTTAAAACAACTTCAAGATGATCATACGAAAACACGCTCCTATTTTTCTTTTAATCTGTTGAGTTCTTCTTTTATGAGATTTACCCACTCACTCAAAGGACAAAGAGTGACTCACCCTTGTATATAATAAATGGAATGTTTTAATGAGTATCACTCACTCTTTTTACAGAAATGATTGGCAATAAATGAGAAGTAAAGAGACGAGATACAAAAGTCAAAATTATGAATAATAAATCAAAGCGTGAAGGGTTTTGACTTTGAATCAAGCAATACAACAGTGAATATGGTTCTCTAGATGTTTTAAATGTTGAGGAGCTGCTCCTTATATAAGCTCTTGAGGTTTCATGGCCGTTAGAGTTAGGTGGGAGCATTAAATGCCAAAAATCTAACCGTTGAACTCTGCTGCGTATTTTGAATTTCATCGCAGATGTCGACACATTTGCTTTTAGATCGACACAAAACATCTAGGGCATGGTTCTTCAAGTGACTAGGTGGACTCAGATCTTCAAAGTTGTCGACACTATTTATGCACTCTTCTCACCAACACAGCGGTGTTGACACAAATGGTTTAGGTGTTGACTCATTTTGTTCTTCAGCTTTTCAGAAGGGCCTTTTTGTGTCGACTCATTTTTCCTTTGGTGTCAACACTAAAAAGTACAGGAACCCCAGTGATTTTGTGTCGACTCAATTTGACTTTGGTGTCGACTCAAAATTTCTTTAGGCGGGCTCGGTATATTTGTACCTACTCAGAATTCCAGATAACCAAAGTGAAAAAACATTTGGTGTCGACTCAAACTTAGTTTGTGTTAACTCTTTTTGAGTACAGAGAGTCTCGACTATTTTATGTCGACTCAAAGTTTTGATACCTGAAACATCTTCAACGAACATGTTAGGGTGTCAACTCATTAGTTTAAAGGTGTTGACACACTTGAGATCTTTAAGAATTCTTTATCTTAAAGTGTTGACTCAAATATCATTTGGGGTCAACACAAAATATTCTGATGCAAGAATACTTAAGTGCTAATCTATTTGAGAGATGAGTTATCTCATATGGCTAAATGTGTCAACTCATTTGTCATTTTGTGTCAACACTACCTTTTTGAAAATATTAAATATTATCATTTTAAATTAATTTATTCTCAGAAAATAAATTATGAAAATTATCAAAATTTAAATAAAAAACTCTTGGGCTAACAATCTTTCTTTTTTTTTTTTATGATTACAATAATTTTAATATTTTCTAGAAAATATTTAAAAAGATTTTCAACAAGGGTTCTTCCCTTATCGTTATGCCTTAAACAGGAAATGCAATCACAATTGTTAGGCATACAACAACATTGTAATATACATTTTAAAGATGATTTGTAATTTTAATTTAGAATTATTCTGAATTTATTAAAAATTGTGCATCAAATCAAATATGTGCAACCTTTTTTTCAAATTCCAAACATCAATTATAGAATATATATAGAGAGCATACTAACAATCATTTGATGTCAACAAGAATTTTACATTCACAATCATATACATATACAAGATATGAGATAATTTAAATCCTAAACATTCATTTATAATCATAAAAGAGAATATGTTCTAATCATTCAACACATAATCAATCATCACAAAAACAATGTATGTTAAATATTACAACTTCTCCTTCATATCAACCATAAAAAACTTCTGAATGTTAAAAATGTTCGTAAATGTTTTCACTTCTTCTCCACTTCTTCCTTTCTTTACCTTTTTTTCTCCTCTTTTGAAATCATCAGAGGGTTGAAGTCACTAATCATCCATAAACTTTTTGAATTTCTTCTTCTCTTCTTGCTTCTGTCGTCGTTCAGAGGCCTTTTCTTTGGAGGAGTATGCGTGTTTGTCCTTCTTTTCAGCGGCAGCCATGGCATCCAAAGTAGCTGCTAAAGCAAGATCCGTTTCACGCCATAGGCGAGCAGCCTTTTCTTCTTTTGTTTTCTTAGGCTTAAATTGCTTGCTTCAAGCTTTTTGAAGCCATTGAAGGAGTCTTCCACATGCCTCGAGTTGGTTTGCAGGGCGGTGACAATGCCTTGATCATATTCTTTGCGTACCTGTAGAAGGATTATCTTATCGCAATTGACTATGGAGATAATACTGTCATCTATTGTCTTGCAAATGGCTCTCCCAGTGTCTGTTGCATTTTTAACATCACACCGAAGGCCACGGTTGGTCTTATCCAAATGCTTAACCTTGCCAAATAAGGAAGATATAGTGCTATTGAGGTCAAATAGGTTTTGGTTAATTTTAATTTGGAAATTGGTCAAAGAAGAAGATAAACCCTTAACCAAAGAAACTACTTAAGAACGATCAACAATAGAAGTAGCAGAGGGGGCAGGTGGTGCATCAGCATGAGCAAGAGTAGGAGGAGCATGAGAGGGAGTAGAGCAAAGTCTTGGAGTGTCTGTCCTGGTGGATGGTGGAGAAGGAAAATCAAAATCTACGCGAATAGGAGAGAAGTCACGTGAGGCAGAGGGATTTCTAGGAATAGATGGAGTACCATAGCGGGTGGTCTAGACTCCGTCAATTTTAGAAATCTGCATGTGTTTCAGAGTAAAAGCCCCATATAGGTCATATTTTGAAAAAGGGACCATTTTTTCAGTAGAAAGGTTAATGCCAAAATGGCAAAAAACTTTTGTCAAGAACATAGCATGGGGGAGGGAGGAGTTAGATTTTCCATGTGATTGGAGCATGTCTGAAATAAAGAGAAAGCGAAGATCGAGGTTCTTCTGTTCGAGAAAAGACCACATTATGAAAATGTGCATGTATGAGGCATCCCCAAACTTTCCTATTTGTGGCAAAAAGATATGGTTGACCATGTGATGAAGGATTCTCATTTCTAGCTTGAGAGAGTTGGCCTTTAGGGGGTTTGGAAGGATCAATTTCATTGATCTCAAATATTTGTCTTACTGCATTGTGAAAAGAAAATTCTTCTATTTCGATAAATCTCTTATTCTCTTTACAGGAAACAAATATCTCACCCTCAGGGACAGATCGAATTTCATTAAGAACAGAGAAAGTCAAGTGGATTTCGGTCCCATTTACCCAAGAAGCGATGGTGATGCTAGGGATAGATGCAATATGGAAATGTGCATAGAAAAACTTTACGAGTGTGGGGTAGTGAGGGTCACGGTGTTGGAGTAGTCTTTCCCACCCAAAATTAGAGAATAAATCTCTAAAATGCAGTTCAATATAATCGAAAAAGAAGAGATCTACAAAATGGCCTGGGATTACCTTACGATTCATAAACGAGGAGAAGTAGAGATTCTGGAACTTGTTTGATTTGAGGCTTAAGGACTCTAACATCTCGATTGCTGTAGTTGTCGTTGCCATCACCGTCGTCGTCTTTTTCTTCTTTTGTGCCCTAGGGTTCGACGGGCCTTCATCCCCAGTTTGTTTGCTTCCTTTTTCTTTCATTCGAGCAGTCATCTTGGATTGAGAAGATAGATCGAAGAGAGGAGAGAAGATGAAGGGTTGACTCATTTTTTAAAAGAGAAAAAAACAACGGGAGATGAACAATTAAGGAGAGAGAGAGGAAATGACACGAATGTGGGGATCGGTGCCTCTTAAATAGGCAAAAAGATGTGTTGACACAAATAGCATTTGAGTCGGCACTTTTCTTCGCAAGTGTAGGTGTTCGAAATTAGAAATTGTGTCGACACGTTTTCAGAAAGGGTTTACACTTTTGGCTATTTGAGTTGGCACGATTAAGCATTGGATCGACCCAAATTTATTGAGAGCAAGACATCAAAATTGAGTCAACACTATATAGAAATAGGTCGACACTTTTGTCCGCAGTGTCTCTTTTATATAGCTTTGAGTTAACTCAAGCACATATGTATCGACACTTTTTCAAGTAGGGTCAACACTTTTCACATATCACTTTAGAACGTAAAAAGCATTGAAATGCATTGACAAAACATGGTTACTATGGCATTTTAATGATGAATTTGGAGCACATAACATACCAAGTTCTCTTCTTATATAGCATATTATTTCTTCGTTTAATGGCTTGGTGAATATGTCTGCAAGTTGGTAATCTGTGCCTAAGAATTCAAGTTCAATGTTACTTTTTTGCACATGGTCTGTTATAAAGTGATGTCTAATCTCAATTTGTTTTGTTCTAGAGTGTTGTATTAGATTCTTAGATATATTAATTGCACTAGTGTTATCACATTTTATAGGGATATAATCTAAGCAAAAATCATAGTCCTCTAGTTGTTGTTTGATCCATAGAACTTGTGCACAAGAGCTACCAGCTGCTATGTACTCAATATTGGCTATAGGTAAGGCTACTGAGTTCTGTTTCTTATTAAACCATGAGATTAGTAAGTGTCCTAGAAATTGACATGTTCCACTTGTACTTTTCCGTTCCACTTTACTTCCAGCAAAATCAGCATCTGAATAGCCAAATAACTCAAAGGTTATTCCTCTAGAATAGAATAATCTTAGGTTTTGTGTACCTAAGAGGTATCTAAAGATGCCCTTAACTGCGGTCATGTATGATTTTGTAGGATTAGATTGAAATCTAGTCCACATGCAAACACTAAACATAATATCAGGACGGCTAGCAGTTAAGTATAGTAAAGATCTGATCATATCTCTATATCTTTTTTATCTACTGCTTTACCATTTTCATCCTTATCAAGTTTTGTTGTAGGATACATTGGGTTTCCCATGAGTTTTGTTTTTAGTATGTCAAACCTCTTCAATAGGTCTCTTGTGTACTTAACTTGATTGATGTAGATTCCTTCTTGTGTTTGCTTGATTTGAAGTCTAAGGAAGTAGTTGAATTCTCCCATTATACTCATCTCAAATTCTCCCTGCATACACTTAGCCAAGGCTTTGCAAAAAGATTCGTTAGTTGCACCAAAAAAAATATCATCTACATAAATTTGGATAACTAGCATATCATTTTCTTGGGACTTAATGAAAAAAGTAGTATCAATTTTTCTTCTAGAAAATTCATTTTGAATCAAGAATTTGCTGAGTCTTTCATACCATGCTCTAGGTGCTTGCTTTAAACCAGAAAAAGCCTTGGTAAGTTTGTAAACATGGTTTGGAAAATCTGAATTTTCAAAATCAGGAAGTTGTTTCACAAAAACTCCCTTCGAGATAAAACGATTTAAAAAGGCTCTTTTAACATCTATTTGATAGAGTTTGAAAATTTTAAAGCATGTAAAAACAAGCAACATCCTAATGACCTTAGCCTAGCCACATGAGCAACAGTCTCATCAAAATCGATGCCTTCTTCTTAATTATAACCTTGGGCTACCAATCAAATTTTGTTCATAAGAACTACTCCATTCTCATTCATTTTGTTTCTAAAAATTTATTTTGTACCGATGATAGAGTGTTCCTTAGGTCATGGGACTAAAGTTCAAATATTGTTTCTTTCAAATTGGTTAAACTCTTCTTGCATAGCCAAGATCCAAAATTCATCATTTTTTGCTTTCCTAAAATGTTTTGGTTCAGTCTCGAAAAGGAATGCTAAGTTACCACAAACATTACGTAGAGAAGATCGAGTTTTGATACCTTGAGATGGATCACCAATTATAAGATCTTTTGGATGATCATGAGCGTACCTCAATTCCTTAGGTAAATCTGGATTTTCAGGATTTGAAGATCCAGTAGCTTGTTGAACTTCATTTTGTTGAGGATTTGAAGCTTTCTCTTGATTTGGCTCATCTAAGTCTTTAATGAAAATATCTTCAATATCTTTTTCTATATCAATGAAATTATCTTAACAAAATTTCTTTGTAGAACCAAGGTTAACTTCATCAAATACCACATGTATAGATTCTTTAACAATTAGGGTCATTTTGTTGAAGACTCTATAAGCTTTACTAGACAGAGAATATCCTAGAAAAATACCTTCATTAGATGCGTCGAACTTGCCTAAAAGTTCTTTGTTGTTGATCAAAACAAAACATTTTCACCCAAAGGTGCGAAAATAGCTGAAGTCAGGTTTTCTTCTATTCCATAGCTCATATGAATTTTCTTAAGAGAAGCTCATATCATGTCTCTGTTTACAATAAAACAAGCTATGTTGACAGCCTCGGCCCAAAAGTATCATGGTAAATTTTTTTCACAGAGTATGGTTCTAGCTATTTCTTCTAAAATCCTATTCTTCCTCTCAATAACTCCATTTTATTGAGGAGTTTTAGGAGTAGAGAAATTATGGTTAATACTATTTTCATCACAAAACTTTTTAAAATCTTTGTTTTTAAATTTTCTACCATGATCACTTCGGATATTTGTGATTTGAGAACTTTTTTTGTTTTGAACTCTTCAAGACAGTTTTGCAAATGAGGCAAAAGCTTCATCTTTATGAGTTAAAAAAACACCAAAGTGCATTTAGAGAAGTCATCAATAATAACAAATCCATATCTCTTGCCTCAAAGGCTTAGAGTCCTTGTTAGACCAAATAAATTTATATGCAATAGTTGTAAGGGCCTAGAAGTTGAAATCTTATTTTTAGAATGAAAAGAACTTCTAACTTATTTTCCTTGTTAACATACATCACACACTTTGTCTTTTTTAAATTTAATTTGGAGTAATCCACTCACCCTTAAATACAATAAATGGGATATTTTAATGAGTATCACTCAATCTCTTTATAGAAATGATTGGCAATAAATAAGAAGTAAAGAGACGAGATATAAGAGCTGGAGTTATGAATAATAAATAAGAGCTTGAAGGGTTTTAAATTTGAATCAAGCAATACAACAGTGAATATAGTTCTCCAGATATTTTAAATACTGAAGAGTAACTTCTTATATAAGCTTTTGAGATTTCATGATCGTTGGAGGTATGTGGGAGTATTAAATGCCAAAAAATCAACTGTTAAACTTTGTCGTGTATTTTAAATTTTGTCGCAGGTGTCGACACATTTTCTTTTGGGTCGGCACAAAACATCTAAGGCATGGTTCTTCAAGTGATTAGGTCGACTCGGATCTTCGTAGGTGTCGACATTATTTCTGCATTCTTCTCACCAACACAATGATATCGACACAAATGGTTTAGGTGTCGACTCATTTTGTTCTTTAGCTTTCTGAAAGGGCCTTTTTGTGTCGACTCAATTTTTCTTTGGTGTTGATACTAAAAAGTGCCAGAACTCTCGGTGATTTTGTGTCGACTCAATTTGACTTTGGTGTCAACTCAAAATTTCTTCAAGCGGGCTCGGTATATTTGTGTCGACTCTTCATTAATTTGTGTCGGCTCACAAAATCTGCGGACACCCTTGGTATTTTTGTGTCGACTCAAAACTCTGGATAACCAAAGTGAAGAAACACTTGGTGTCGACTCAAACTTAGTCTGTGTCGACTCTTTTTGAGCACAGAGAGTCTCGGCTCTTTTGTGTCAACTCAAATTTTATTTTTGTCGACTCAAAATTTTCATACCTGAAACATCTTTAATGAACATGTTAGGTGTCAACTCATTAGCTCAAAAATGTTGACACACTTGAGATTTTTAAGAATTTTTTGCCTTAAAGTGTTGACTCAAATATCAATTAAGGTCAACACAAAATATTCTCATTCAATAATACTTAAGTATCAATCCATTTAAGAGATGAGGTCATATGGCTAAAGGTGTCAACTCATTTATCATTTTGTGTCAACACTATCTTTTTAAAAATATTAAATATTATCCTTTTAAATCAATTTATTCTTAGAAAATAAATTATAAAAATTATTAAAATTTAAATAAAAAGCCCTTGGGCTAACAAATAAGGATTTTATAATAGGAGCTCGAATATTTGATTTTGAGAATATGGTTGAGAGTGCAATTATAATTATTTAGTGGAATAAATTATAATTAATATTTTTTTGAAATTACTTATGGGTTGAAATGGGTTTTCATAATTACATTAAGAGTGTTAGATCTAGGCAACCCAAGAGGGGGGGTGGGTGAATTGGGTCTTTTCTATTTTAAAGAAATTTTAAAATCTTTTCAGAAATCTTTTAATATTGCAATAAGGAAAGATATGCAAGAATATAATCAATGCAACTATTAAAAGATGAGGGATAGAGAAAAAGAACCAGACAACAGGGATTTATAGTGGTTCGGCTTTATCCTAGCCTACATCTACTCCTCAAGATCTCTCTTGAGTATTTCCACTATCCAGAATACTTCCGGGCGTATACCAAGCCTTTACAAGCTTCAAGATTCCACTTGAGCTATCTGAAT
>JAULJZ010062178.1:0-13474 GCA_032270985.1 Heliamphora pulchella
TGTGATGATAATTCTAGGCTTAAATTACAATTATTTTAGGTCTTACTTGGTGTGCACTCATAATTAGTTATGGTGTACACTCAGTTAGCTGTTTCAATCTTGACTTTAGCTATGATAATTTTATAGTCAAATATGTGGTTATTTCAATTTTATTGTTTAATTATATAAATTTAGGCCCAATTACAAAATACATACACACCCAAATAATAATAGTACATAATTGTCCAACCGCCTATAAACATAATCATTGATAAGAGTAAAAAATGAGCTTTTCATTGATTTTTACCCAGCTTGCAATCTTGAACTTTATGCTTTCAATAATTTCATCCCACCTTGGTTGTTTGCCTTCAAACACAAATTGCAAATGGTATTAACTTCAATACCACCATTGCATCAAAATTATGATACATCTTTCCTTTTTTTTATATCTCAGGGTGTTCAGGCTAGTTTATGCGCACCTCGACTAATTTTTTGAGGGCTAATTCCACCGCTCACTTGCGGGGGTTTCAATTAAAGTCGAGACAAAATCTTGTTTGAATTGATTCCAAAAAAATTAATAGCACCTAAGAAATTTCGAAACTTGAAATCTAAGATAGAACAAACCCTCATGTCACAAGCCTTGACCACTGGATTACCCCTTGAATTCAATTATGATACATCTTGATTGGAACAATCCTACTCCACAACTTTATGAGTAATTATTCCTTACTCTTGGTTCGATTCAAGTCATAGTGATGTTCCAACACAATGGTTATGATTTCATACAGTAGAGTCCATTATTTTTATATTAGTATTTTATCCAACATATAGTGAGAGTTCAGAATTATTTTGGGCCGTTTAATAAGAAGAGAAGGTAATTAAGGGAGAATGATGAGTTATCCCGGGGGCAATAGAATTTCAATCTCATTAATTTTTCACTGTTGGTCCAATTCGGTATAAACAAACATGTATTAATTAGCTAAAAACATAAAATCTAAATAGATCCCTTAGTCTGAACTACTTAGTTTGGCACAACAAGTAGAATAGTTCGAATCTCAAAACAACTTGTTCTTCCCAAACAAACTCATGAATGCATCTTTGCTAGCTATTGAAGTGATGGTGGAGATTTGAAATGGAGAAAGACTCATTGTAGGGAAATGTCATATGTCCCCAATGGAATTGTATAGAAATGTATCTAATATTTGGAAGGAAATCGTTATTGGTACAACAAATTAAAACTCTTACAACTATTATGATACTCCAATTTAAATTGGGGGGGGATGAAAAATTTAGTTTCATATATATAGAAATAAGTGAGATATATACTATTAATAATTTGAGTTTAAGTATTTTAACTCATGTTATTAAGTTTTTTATTTAAATTATTAGACCAACAATCTATGACAATTAACCTAAAATGTCATTGGTTAATGGTCATGCCTAAAATTAGACCAATCTAGTTTTTTCATTTTATATGATTAGGTACACATCAAGCTTTTTTTTTTCGATAATTAGGTACAGGTCAAGATAGATCAATGCTATATATTACTGAATTCTTCAACATTTTATGGTACTCATATACATGTTAAGATATTATTCTCATATTACCATTTACTTTAAGTTATTTTTGTATTAAATAATTAATTTTGAGTATGTAAGCGTCGGGATTTGAACAATTAATCCAAGAACGCAAATGAAAGCAAAAATATGCACACACCAAAGAAAAAATTACGCATGAGTTTACGTGGTTCGACACAATTTGGCTACATCCATAGATAAAAAATAATAATTTACTATAACCGTAGAGTGTACAGTTACGATATCAAAATTATCCTAAAGTCCGACACCCATAACCCGAACCTTAAAACAAGCACCGTTCCCCCATTCAATGGTTACTCTCGTGTCACTGATATTTTTTAATTTTTTTCTACATCTTTACCCCTTTTGATTCAACTCTCCACATAATAACTAGAATTATAAGATCATATTTATATGTAAACCCTAAAACTCTAGCTCCACATATTAATAAAATTCTACATATATTAGACTTATAGATTCATGACTCTAGTACAGTCTAAATATATATAAATAAAATTCTAATTATATGTATCTGTAAAAAAATAAGACACATACCCAACAACAAGTACGTAGGCATTGATAGAAATTATTACATATCATTTAGAGGTAACATTTTTGTCTTTGGGCACATACAACATTTTTGTCAATTGGTGCCTCCAACATTTGAAGGTGAGATGTGGAAGGCTCTATTTCTTTCGATGTTACGGGCGATTTGGCTTGAAAAAAAACAAGAATATGTTCAAGAATGCAGAATCTAACTAGAAGGGAATGTTGGACCTCATCAAGCTGCGAATGGCGTTCTGGGTTAAGACAAAGTGTAGGGTGAAGGAGACTCTATGGATCAGCTCGTCTTTAAGATACGAGAAGTGAGAACACACAAATTGAAAAGAAAACCGAGTAAGCAAAATAAAATTAAGGGAAAATTTGAGGAAAGACAACCGAGAAGAGTAACGCCTGGAGAGAATTCAGTGCTGCATCACCATAGTTAGGGTTTTCGAGCTTTGCTCGGTGTGGGAGTGCGTATCCATGCGTGTTTCTCTCAGTTCATGTTTTTAGATCTCGTGCTTAGGGATTTAGAATCTTTCTAGAAAATCCCATTCGCATGTATCTTCCATCAATTTTATTAATACTATATATCCTTTTGGGCATCCTTGGGTGCCCTATGGGTTTTGTTTGCCGTTCAAAAAAAAAAAACGCTGATAGTCGTTGCCAAATACTATATTAGTGGGCGTGTATAACAGTTTTTATGCTGTAATTTCTCATTTCGTGAAACATTGGTAACCATCTTTAACTGCTCTATTAGTGGGTGTGTAAAATGGTTACATGCTGTGTTGCATTCCTAAAACTTTGGCAACTGCTACTAACTGTTGCTAACTGCTTCGTTATTGTGTGTGGGCAACAGTTTAGTGGACAATTTATTCTTTCCTTATTTTGCTAGCTTGTTGCCATGTGTCCTTTTCGTGAATTCACTTTTTTCAACGTGTTCTCCCCGTGAATGCACTTTCCTCAATTTATTAATTGTTTGCTCGACAAAACCAAAAGTCATCACTAGCCTTGTTTATTCGACAGGTTCCAAGAATTACAATTGACCTTTATTAACTGCTTATTCGACAGGCCTTTCTTTCTTAACCAACAAGTATCACTGGCACACAAAGGCCATAAAGAGACTTCTTGTACACTCGACATGACATTTGTTTTTGTAAATAATATTTGTAAAATGTAGTGTAAACAAAAATATTTGTGAAAATGCAAAGTCTCAATGTATCTTGAAAGCAATGGAATTGCTTGTTCTTTGATCAACTTTAAATCGTCGATATGGATATAGATTTTTATTGAAGAAATTAGTAAGCTTGCAAGTATATGTTATTCCAATGACATGGAAGAAGAATAATTGCATTAAAATTTCAAACGCAAAAATACAAGCTTGATATTTTTTGCCATTCATAGTTTAAAGATTTATCCATAGTCTTTGAGTTGTGCCAAATATTGATGAAAATAAGAAAGTCAAACATTATGTCCTATTTAGTTGCAGTTTTTATTTTTATTTTTTTAATTTTTTTTCCAAAAATAGATAAAAATAATTTAAAAGTGTTTTCGCTTCTCTCTCTCTCTCTCTCTCTCTCTCTCTCCTGAGAAATAATTTTCAATTTTGGCAACCAAATGCATTTTCTTTTTTTAAAATATTATGATTTTTTTTTAAAATTCTTTTTTAAATATAATTTTTTAAAAATACAACTAAATGAAGCATATTATCCACTTGTTGATAGATATTTATTTTAACTTTACCAGTTTTCATGACAATGAGACAAGGTGCATTTGCATCTATGAAAATGTGAAGACAAAATTACACAATTATAAAATGGCGGAAGAATTCCCAATCAGTTATTTGTATACTTACATTGAGAAACACATTACTCAAGGGTTTGATCTAAATTCAATTATAAATACATTTTATACAATAAAAGAGCATCAAATATAACTTTAAATTGTTTTTTGTAAACAGATAGAACAGTAGTTTCTATTCCTTATTTTTTAAAATGGACATGAATCTAAAAGAATATATCTAATTATATGTAAGTATATTTTTGTATTTGACTAAATATATCTATTATAATGTTTTTGTTATTTCTTTTTACAATTTGTATTAGTACAAGAAGTATAATAGCTTTGCTGTTGTCATTGTTTAGTCTCAAACTAATAAAGTTGTGTGGGGTGGGTAATTTATTAGGTCACCTTTTAATTTTCTTACTCTATGCCTAACTTGGAGCTATGACTTTTGACCCATAATCTGTCGCCAATAGTTAGGTTTGGCTTAGGAAGCACCTGCTGAAAATATTTCACATCATGATTTCATTCATTTCTCCACCCTACTCAAACCCTTCAAACTTAAGAGAGCTAGAATTCAGTCACTTTAATCCCACTTTTAAGATATATATATATATATATATATATATATATATCAAATCAAGTCACATGAAAAGTGGTTGAACTTTAATTATGAGGTGTTTGGCAAAATTATTACTGGTAATTTTTAGTTTCCTGTTACTAATTTTAGTATAAACTATAAATTTTTTTAAACACCTACAACTTTCACTATAAACTATAATCTATAAGTTTATTAGTTTTAGTAATGTCAAACACCACCTCTATATATATATATATTCCACCCCAAGTTACATGAAAGGTGGGGAACTTTAATTTGCAGCCAAAGGGTGCTTTAGTGCTAAATTGCATATCTTAGTTTGTTAGCATTTGTTTGCTTTATTAAGTGTGATGTAATGTCCACTCCATTTCTCAAAAGGAGAGTCTGTGTTGAGAAAGTCAAAATTGGTGCTTCCATATATAAAATATGTTGTTATTTTTATCTTTTTGAAGTTGCATTTGAAGAAAGAAAAAAATAAAAGGAAAACAAATTTAGTTATATATATAACTATTAAATTAATTGCTAAAAAATATTATATAAATAAAATGAGTATTACTGAAATGAGAATGTTGAGGTGAATGTGTAATAAAAATAGAAAATATATAATTAGAAATGAAAATATTTGTGAAATAATTGGGTTACACCAATTGAAGATAAGTTAATCAAAGATTTGTAATATAAAATAATTTATGTTATTATTTGTTGCTATGAATTGTTAGAGTTTTAAATAAAAATTATTTTTATATTTATTATTATCCATTGCAAATTTAAATAGGTTATCACTAGCATATTAATGTATTAGCCATCACAAACTAATTATATAATTCGTAACCTTTTCAAAATTGTAATGGCTATATAAATAAATTATGTTTATTATTATTACTAAACATAATTTTATTAATAATAATAAGATTAAGAGTGATAATTAAATTGTGTTTATTCTTGTACTCTTACTAACCTAACGTCTTGTGAAGGAAATAGATTGAAGATATTTCCAATGAGAACTCTTATACTATAATATCGTTTTTTTTTATTATTTTATAGGCAATTTAATTTGTGACTCGTTTATATCTTCATAGTGAATTTAACACAAACTAAATGAGAAATGTTTGTGAGTATTTGAGATTGTATGTTAGAACCGACATATTTTATTTGAACCTTTACGTGGGGAGAATTATTAGCTTTTTATGACTAGATCGATGCTTATTAATCCCATCACATGCCACATCTTTTTTACTTATATTATTTTCATACTCTGTCACATTTAATGTCTTGAATTTAATATTATTTTATTTTTAAAATTTGAATCATTGAAAGTATTATTCTAATAAAGTTTATAGAAAATAAATTAAAATATTTTATTAAAAATACTGGGGAGGGAGAAAAACTAACTGGATATGGAATAGTTTGACAAAAGTGATATGAGCTTGTTAAATCTAACAAAACATTTAACCATTTATACAATAAAATGGCAAAAAAGTATTTGTATAACTGATTCAATTGATTGAAACACAAAACTTAATTTCAATATACTTTACAAAAATTAAAATTATAGGCCTCGTTCGATAACCGAATTAAATTATGTGGGATTAGTAAAGTTAAGAGGTGGGATTAATAAAGTGGTCGAATTGATTAAGTTTATGTTTAAATAGGATTGGATAAGTTAGTGGACGATTACAAATATGTTTGATTTGCACAATATAAGATGGGATTAAATAAGACAATATCAATTTTACCCTCAATACTTCTGGCAATTTTATCTTGTGTAGCTTCTTAAATCTGCATTAATACCACTGGAAATGAAAGTATAACCATTGCTTACCTGAAGCAAATCACGAAACAGTGAAGTAGAAAATTCCGATTGTAAAAAAAAAAAAATCGGCGAGAAGTTCAATTTTGGTTGCAAAAAAGAAAAAAAAAAAGAATTCTCACTACAAAAAGGAATTTTGATCAAATTATCAATAAAAATAAACCCTACCCACCCATTTTCACAAAGTACAGCTAATTGGATTACGGTTAGATATGTTAGGGGCAAAAATTCGTATTCTATGAAATAATAATGGGCAAAATGGTCTTACAATTTTAGTTTCATGGGCTGGATTGTGAAGTTACTCTTGTGGTGGAATAATTATTCAATACTCTTGGAGCAACACTCTATTCAAATAACTGGATGACACATATTTACATATTGAATAAAATACTAACAAAAAATAATAGGTCTTACTAAACACATCAATAATTGTGAAGTTGGAGCACCACCTAAAGCTTGCCCTAAGAACATTGAATGTTTGCTCTGGTGGTGGGTTTAGTATCCAGCCATGGAGGGGTTTAGTAATCCTAAGGAATAGTAATACAAACTTAGTAAAGCAAAATAAACTAAATATTGGCCTTGTTTGTCAACTTAACTTTAAGTTAGACTTTTTGTCTGATGTCACTTTAAATCCAAAAAGTCAAAAATTATTTTGAGTGAGGTACGGGATAACTTTAAGCCAGCGGATTAAATTGGTTTTAAGTCAAAAGTTAATTTTTTGTTTAAAATTATTATAATTTTTTAAAATTTATTTTTAGATAATTTGATATTCAATATAGATTTTATTTGATAGATTTTGACGAGTACATTTTAAAAATATAATTTTTATAAAAAATAGATTTATATAATAAAAGTTATGATATTTTTAAAAAAATATAAAAACACTTATGTGAAAAGAAAAAATATTAAAAACCTTTGAATTGCAAAATGAAACTTTGTGGTTTTTTAGACTTTAATAAAAAAGACAAAAAGCCTAGTTTTAAGCAGGCTTAAAGCTCTTTGGCTTGCTCACTAACCCGGATTCTAATCTCGGCTTATTTATCTCCTGATCAATGAAAAAAAAGGTCCGAGACCATTAAGTTCTTTATGTTGTCTCTGGATAATAGATTCATGGGGATATATTGAGGAAATTGTTGGATAATTTTAATAAAAATAAAATATTAGAAATTAAAATATTATTTCATTATTATGTATTATTATCATTTATTTGAGTTTTAAAATTAAAATTATTTATGTAATTATTATTATCCATTACAAATTTCAAATAGGTTATTAGTAACCTATTCACGATATTGTCTCTTAACAAATAATTATCTTATTAATAACTTATTTTAATACCATAATATTCATGAAATAAATGTTATTTTATTATAAAATTTAAATATATTTAATGGTGACAATTTATTAATGGTGATTCTGTGAAACTCTGTAAAATGGCCTTTTGTCTCAAAGAGAAACAATTCGAAAATGGGTATGCGAAGAGGAAAAACAAAACTTAGAGAGAATTTTGTGTTAAAAGATAAAAGATAGTTTCTAAATAGAGATTTCTACTATTATATTACTTTATTATTATTATTATTATTATTATTATTATTATTTGAAACTCGTTTAAAAATAAGAATTTATTTTTCTGGAACAGTTCACAAAAGAAAAACTATTTTACTGCTTAGTTTTTTAAAAGAATTTGAGACCTGTTTTAGTTTTCTGAATAGTATGATTTTCTGCGAGAATTTATTAAAGTCATTTTTTTAATTTCAATAAAATGAATTATTTAAAGCTTGTTCTAACATTTTTAAAGTTGACATTCCTCCTTACGTAAAGGTTCAAATGCTTATAAGCATTCATCGTCCAGTGTTTACGTCCACTTAAAAAAATAAAAGAGTCACACGAATCAAAGCTGCTCACAAAATTTAATAAAATAATAACAAAAATAATATTTTAGTTTTAATTTTTTTAAATTTTTATTAAAATTCTCCAACATGCCCCACTTTTAATAAAAATAAAATATATTTTGTAAATTGATTTGAAAATTAACAGTTCTTTTAAAAAAAAATTTTTAAGTCGTAAGTTACATAAAAAGATTTGGACAGCTATAATAATGGGTAATAGGTGTCTTTTCAATTTTAATCTTACTAAGGCTTCGCTTGTTTTAACGTAAAATATTTTTTATAAAATATTTTATTTATTTTTTCTTGTTTAATTAGTTAAAAGTAATGTAAAATATTTTTTCAATAAAATATATTTTACCTTTTAAGAAAGCCTAAGTCATTTTTTATTTACAA
Source organism: Heliamphora pulchella (assembly GCA_032270985.1). Lineage (NCBI taxonomy): Eukaryota > Viridiplantae > Streptophyta > Magnoliopsida > Ericales > Sarraceniaceae > Heliamphora > Heliamphora pulchella. The sequence continues at coordinate 8,573 of JAULJZ010062178.1, forward strand.
GACTGGTGAAGATGCTACGAAGGCTTACTTACAATGTAAAGAAACTCGAATTCAAAACCTCAAATCCATTTAACGGATGAGGAATCAGAAAGCTTTTATCAGACATCGATCGCCATCATCTGTGAAGAGCTTGACGACGATGCAACCCAGTGATCTTCCGGATTTTGACTTCGAAGTGGACAATGAAGAGCTTGCTTGGATTGGTGAATTCCTTAGAATACAAGGAAGGAAAAAAATCTTTGTTTTCAAAATCTTATCTTTGTTTTGAATATCTTTCCCAAGTGTCAACCAAACAGCAGAAAATAAAAAGGGAAAAAATAGTTTTTACAAAAAAATTTACAAAAGAAAATATTTTTCAATTTATAATATTTTACATTTAGGCTCCATTTGTTTTAATATAAAATATTTTTCTGGTAAGATCCTTTACCTATTTTTTATTATTTGGTTTAACGAAAACAATGTAATTTTTTTTTTCTGTAAAATATTTTACGTCGAAGGATCAAAAATAGTTTATATAAAAAAAGGGAGTTAGTCATTTTTGGCATCGGCAGAAGAAGTGGTAGTAGTGATGAGTAGATGCGGTAGCAATAATGGCTGGAGTGATAGTGGTGATGATAATAGTAGCGGCAACAGTAGTGGTGGTGGTGGAGGATGGTGATGGTGGCAGTAGTGTGTATGATGGTGGCGACAATGGTGGTATTGTGGGTGGGGAGGGAAGTGATGGCTGTGAGGTGGAGATTAGAGTGAGGGGATGGTGGCAATAGTGGTACGGGTGGCAGTGGTAATGGGGCGACGACTGTGGTGATAGTGGTGGATAAGGCATCAATGACGGTGTGATAGAAGTGGTGGAAGAGACAACAATGGTGGTGTTATGGCGCTAGGAGTGATGGTGGAAATGGAGGTGGTGTTAGTGGTACTAACAACAGCTACAATATTGGTGGCGGCGATGATGGTTGGAATAGTGATGGTCACAATGACAGTTGTGAACGTTAGTGTACGCAATGGTAGTTGTGGTTGGATAGCGGTGGGTGTGACAGTGGCATTGATTATGGTGGTGGTGTGGTATAATATTTGTGGGGGCATGGATGGTGGTAAAGTGGGTTGAGGGTTGTTATGGGGGTGGTGGGAATGACGGTAATAATTGAACACCAGTTCACAGGTTAGTACTATTAATGAGTATGTACTAAATTTTGAATCTTATAAGGATAATTAGAGACAAACCCAAGTCTCATTGTCACGGCCTGACAATGACCTTCACTTAGATAAATTTTTCAAGTATATAGTGATGGAATAAATCTTGCAAGAAAATACTTGTCTTAACTCATTAAGGATTATACATATTTTAACTACCCACTTTCAGCATAGTTGTCATATGAATGACCAAGAGAGCCTATTTATCTCTTCTTCTTTTTTTTAATAAAAAAATGTGTTAAAAATAAGTTATGTAGTATGAATTGTTACCCATTGAACTTCTTTTATGAGATCTCCAATTACATAAGTTAGGTTACTTACTTAGGTGATTTCATATTGGGTACAGGCCCATCTTCCTCAACATATAAAAATCTAGCCTCGACACTAGTTTAGAGACAATAACTTTTTGAGTACATAGAATGCCTCCATATTATATATCAGTTGATCAGTATTAAGTATCCATATTATGGAGCATTAATTATGATTTTTTTTTACATAGTGCGCTACATTTTCTTGAGGGACTCAATTATTTATTAATGGGATCCGTCAAGTAAACACAGTCCTTTTTCTTTTGAATTGAGTAAAAAATTTGAATCTATCATGTAAATATGATCTAACTCATTCAACTAAGGCAACATGTAATTTAGATCTACAATGTAAATTAGATCCAATTTATTTAACTGAGGCATTAAAAACCAAGAATAAAATCGATGCAACATTTATATTAGGTCTAACTTTTTTTCACAGGCAGCTAGTAGACTCACTATTAGGAATCACAAAACTTTTTTGACCAGTAGTCTATTCATTAGGAACTATATTTTGTAGCTAGTAGCCTTATTGACTTGCTAGAAATTATTTTGTCATGTGACCAGTAGTTATATTAGCTTATTAAGAACTTTTTTTTTTTTCATGAGCCACAATTTCATCATAAGGTCAATAGTTTTTTCACTAGGAGTCGCTATACCCCTATATCACTATCAACCAAAGCAAGTAGCTTATTTAGGCTTGTGTTTGGACTAGCTTTACTTTTTATGATAGTCTTTCGTGATTTTTTTTGAGCATTATCTCATATGATTTTTTTTGAGCATTATCTCATATGAGTGTACTTTTTAAATTTTTCTCGTTACGAGAAAATATAAAAATAAATTTTTTTGAGGTTTTAAGACAAAAAAAGCCAACTAAGTAGGCCTTTTGACTTTTTATTCTAATTTTTTTGTTTTTAGTGATTTTTTTTAAATTTGGCTATAACGGGCATACTGTTTAGAATACTTTTATCACATCAAACCAAAAAAATAAAAAATCTAAATCAAAATATAAAAAAAATTCAAAAAAAACAAAAAAAAAGCTCTAAAAAAAAGTCACTAAGCTTTTTAGTCCAAACATAGGCTACTAGTAGCGTGTGGAAGAACAAAACGTAGTCTGTAAGACTTGGTCACATTGCAGTGAACACAAGAAGAAGTAGAACAATCAGAAATCAAAAAGGAAAGGAAAACTTTCTAACAAGAAAATGAAATTTGTCTTTCGAGGAAGGACCCTGACTTTGATTCCAAATAGAGATGGAAGCTTAACCGCAGTGAATCTAGCTTGATTTGTTAAAGAGATGATAGAGGAAATTGGTAGAAACCATTGTTATGTTGGCCGTTAAAAAGCATTAGAATCAAAAGTAACAGTACAATGATTACCATTAGCAAGTTTATCAACTGATGGAAGATTAGAAGATATGCCAGGGACATTTACCTTTGTTTTCGATTTAAAAGAAGAAATGAAGATTACCAAGATCTTTGATTGCACCATTACCTACAATGACTTGCTCATGCCCTTTGTGTGCGTGATTCTAACTCAACCTAGCTCTGTACAACTCATGTACGCAAGCAATGTACAATTTATGAGTAAATACACAAAACTGTTCATAACAAGAATATGGAGATCGTTAAATTTACAACTAATAAAATGGACCCGCCACACACCTCTCTATTATGAATTCGAATTTGAATAATTTGAGTCCCCTTTGGTTGACCGAACTAGTAATGAGGACAAGCTTATTCTACAGAATGAGTACTATCACGAGACTACCTTTTCCAAGTAACGAACTCATGCTTACAAAAAGAATGAAGTATGCATAACCTACATTTTATAGCTGTTTCAGAAAACTCAGCAAAAAGTTTAAAGAGTTTGCGGGTGATACATTTCAGATAATGCCATTCGGGTTTTTAAAAATTCTTTACAAGATGCAACTAGATTCTGAAATATAAGGTGTTGTGAGTCGCTTCTGGACACGTAAATGCTACCCTCGTGTAGCAACCTCACAAGACTATCCTTTTGGAAGCGATGGGCATTTTCTTCAAAAAAACTCAACCATGAACCGCGGGAGAATCCATGCAACTCACTAAAATGATGACTTGAAATGGAGGAGAGGGCAGCAGAATGGTCACCTTGCTCGAGTTTCATGCAAATCATTTCCTTCACTAGAAGCGGTGGCGGGGTCTGACCCATCTGAGCCAAGTGCTTCCACGTTGTTTCAAGCAGCTCCCCCTGCACAGCAAGCGTTTCATTCATTCCCCGATTTTCATCAATAAACTTTCCACGGTAAGGAATAAATAATAAAAGTGGTCATTGAATCGTCCCAAAACACACCATTTTATCGTGCCAAAACACAATATTTTATCCCTTCTGCTGGCTGATAAGTAAATGCATAAAAGATATTAATTACAAATTTACAAGCACAAGCAAAATTAAATTAATTTGAAATTTGGAAATTGGAATTTGGTAAGAGTCTTTGAGTGAGATTAAGGTAAAGACTAATGGTAATGCAGAAGCGAAAATTGGTTTCACGGTTAATATAATTCCCAATTTGGTGGTTCACCCAGAATATGCATTCCAACTTGACTTTGCAAGAGAGGAGGGTCATAAAAGTATTATAGTCAAGAGCATGCCTCATATGCAGATCACCTAGACTCAAACATGAGGGTTAACCCATCCAACTTATCCATTGATGACACAGAAGCAGCACACAAGTAGCTCACAAATAAAATCCAGTGCTTGTCTGGTGCGGACAAGTCTCCAGTGACAAGACTCGCATACACTGTCAAACCCAAACAAGCTTGATCCAAGAGCATTGTGACTCCTTTGACCTAACCTTCTCGTAAATGGTGCTATTAGACCATGATCTAAAAAGAACGGATACACACCCAACACAACGCATTACAAATACATGGACAATTTGACACCGCAATTTCAAAAAAAAAAAATATAAATAAATAAATAAACTGACACATTGGGGATACAAAATGTCTGAAGTTGCATTTCACAGGCTTCATGTATTCAAACAAATTGTATGTTTTTCACGCTTTAGGTTTCCAACATTAAAAAAGCCAAAGGGGTGATTAAGTATAATTTAACCACTAAGTGTGAAATAGTTTAATAAAAATAACCGAAATCAATAAGGAGGAGGAAAACACTTGAAGGAAGATTAAGAACTAATGTGATCCAGACAATTTGGCAGCAGTGCTAGTTCAATCGGGTTGTCCGCTCTTTTCTTATTTAATCTTTGATTATTTTTAAAAAATTTTCAAATTTGCATGTCCGCGAAGTACATATGCATGTCTACCATGTATTTGAACTTTGAAGTGTCACATTTAAACATAATATTAAAAAAAAAAACTGATAGAACTGAGGCTCGTAATAGACAAGTGTCCGTGTCAAACAAGTGTT
>JAULJZ010062189.1:0-13473 GCA_032270985.1 Heliamphora pulchella
TCAAAAGGGCACCCTACATCTCCGATCTGTCTCTTCTGAAGATCAACTTGCCGACCTTTTCACAAAATCTCATCCTCTTGGTCGCCTCCGTGCTCTAATTATCAAATTTCAGCTGATTTCGTCATCTCGCGTTTGAGGGGGAATGTTAGAATATTAGATTGATTGTTAGAATATTAGATTGATCTTATTCTGATTTGATTTATTTATTGTATTTTCTTTATTGTTTATTTCTATTCGCCTATAAATAGACCATATATTGTACAGTTTTAATATACAGAAAATATACAATCTTCTCATTTTCTTCATTCATCTTTTGATAAAAAAAAATTACATCTTTGATTTTTTTTATAGAGGTCAAACAAAAAATAAAATTTTTAATGAAAAAATAAAAAATATTTAAAAACAAAAATAAACTTAAAAGTGACCACAATTTAGGTAGTGCATGGCCTAATTGAAGATCTCAATTCTTATTTGGACCGGCAGCAATTATTGACCTCAGTGACATTACTACTGATTGCAGGTCAGTTGTACGTGGTTTCATACCCTTTACAAGTTGGCATTGCTAGTAGTTATTTTCCAAAAAAAATAATAATAATAAATAAAAAATACTTTCATATTGTAAAAAGTTTCATCTGTTTGGGTGGAAATGCAGCATATCTACCCAAAATGGAAACTTCTATTTCAAGCAGAAAAAAAATGTCATTCATATGAATGAATTATATATTGTTTAGTATAAATTACATTTTACTATTTTTGAAATAGTATTTATACTGTGGGAACCAACTAAAAAAAGAAATGAGCAGACATCATAATGCAGAACTTGATTATAAGATGGGATATTGGGACTTGGTTGGATACCAAAAAATGGAGCAATAAAGATGCAATATATCTTGCAAGTTGGGCAGAGAACACCCATTTAAAAAAAAACAAAAACAAAAAAACAAACAAAGTGACACAAGATAAGGAAAAATTATTGCATGTCAAAAAGACATGATGGTGCCTCAAAGTTTTTGAAAGTTACATAATTATCTAGATATATTTTGCATTTATAAGTAAACTTTACATGATCGTGAGATTCTCAAAATTTTGAAACACTACGTGACCATATTTCTAGAACCTTAGAGCACCGTATAATAGTAAGAATCTAAAGCCTTGTTTGGACTATCTAAAAATACTTCTTTTGAACCATATCATTTGGTTTTTTTTCTAAAAGCCACTAACTTATATTCATAATTTAAAAAAAAAAATTATATACATCACAACTACTCTAATTTTTTTGGAGTAAATAACTATAATACCCTTCATTGAAAATTTAAGTTAACAGCTAATATTTCAAATACTATAATTTAAAAGCAAAAATAAGAGTATATTAGATATTTTAATAAAAAGTAAAAAAACGAAAAAAGCTACTATAAAAAATTATTTCAATCAATCAAACATTTTTTTCTCTTTTTTTTGAAAAATAAAACTAAATCTCTAAAATGCCAAATTTTTTAGACATTGCAGTCCCAAAGTTTGAGAACTCTGAACTTAGGTGCTGATGTAAAGCTCCTCCCAAAACTTTATCTTTCGTATATATATATATATATAAACAATTTCTTGCCACAAGAAAGAGTTTTATGGGGGCAGCTATGAGAGCACCTACTCAAGACTAACTATAAACTATTATCTTTATTTAAAGTAGCCAGTCAAATACCATAAAAGCACTCTTGACAAATTAGTTGAGATCACTGAGAGCTACAGTTCTTCAATACACTAGTTGAGGAACTCCTCTTCTCTACCTCTTGTCTTGTCAGTGTACATTAATGTTAGGTATGTAAAGCTAGATTTATTTGGGAGTCTGAATCATGACCCAATTCTAGAGATTCTATGTGTTGTTTGAAATGGAATTTTTTTTTGTGAGATTTAGTTTATAAAGCGGAAGCTACCCGTTTTGACATTTGACCCGTATTGTGGGTATTTATATTCATGACTAATGTTAGAATTTTAAACGTATCAATATATTTTTTTGTCTCATCTCATAGTGAAATTGCTATAATACTGTGGACATAACTCTAGGTGTTGGGTAAACAACATAAATCGTGTCTTCTATATATGTGATTGCGTTATTTTTTATCGTTATTATTTTTGTTTATGCTATAACAATTAAAAATTGTACATATCGTGTGTAATTTTGGACAGTACTTGAGGTAATGTTTAGTTCAATAGAGTGATTTTGGGCAAGAACAAAATGACAGTTCTTTAGTATTTGTGTTGAAATTTTCATTCTATTAAATGGAGGAATGGTGATTACTTTTTGAGTTGACATTATGTCATTATTTAGCTAAGCAAACATTAGAATTGTTAGAAATTTTGACTCAAATCTAATTCGTTTTTAATTTGATAAATTTGTGATAAATTGTTATTTAAATTATTTATATTTTATTCGTTGATATTTTAATATTTATTCTTTTAGAGTTGTGGTTTGATATTGCAGCGCAACAAACAAGAAGCAAAAAATGTCGAAAAGCTGCAAACAGTGTCAAACCGCTCGACAGATCACTCGAGCGGTCTATGGAGCGGTTAAGTTCAACTCTCGGTATCTCATAAATTTGCAAAAGTTACAGAGAACAAGACTTGACCGATCGATCGATAAAAAGACCGATTGAGTGGTCCTGTACGCATTAGAAAATTTTTTAAGTTTTGGCAACTAAGTTTTTGGGTGTTTGTTATAAATAGGCAGATAGGGTTTCATTTTTATAAGCCTTTATTATTATTGTTATAATTTCTAACTGCCAGAGAACTTCTAAGGTTATTCAACATGCTTGCAAGCCAGTCTACAACTTGATAAATATTTACCTTCCGCACAATCAAGTCTATCATCAAAGATTTAAACTTTCAACGATCTGTTCGTATTTGTGGAGTTGCTTGAGAGGATTCTCAAGTGTTAAAATCTGGTGGAGAATTCCGTCAACATTGAAGTTCGGTAGTGGGTTCCAGGAGCGGTTAAGCACATGAATTGGTGCACGTGGATTCGGCAAAGATATGCTTACTATAATTGGTTTTAGGTGCAATGTCAGAGTTGTAAGATTTCTTTGTAACTAATGTTTGATATAGTATTTGATTTCCTAGGCCCGGAGTGTTCTTATGATTTTTACTCAGTTTGGAGTTTTTCACGTAAAAATCGTCGTCTCGTGTGTAATTATGGTTGATTTATTTTCTGTTTGTGTTATTGATTAATTTAGATTTATTTGCAGCGTTTGACTTTTTTTAATTAAATCGATTAGTGCAAATCAGTCTGCAAACGTGATTTTTCAATTGGTATCAGACCAGGTTAATTTTTTCTTTTTTTAAAAAGAATTTGTGATCCTTTGATTGATTTTCAATAATTGATATTCTGAAAAAAGGGATCCTTCGAGTCTGATAATAATAATTCTTTTAGTGACTCTTAGAATGAAGATGATGGATTGTTTAATAATGGTGAAAATAGTAAGACTCTTCAGTAAGTTTATGATAAGTTTTACATTGTTACTTGATGACCAAACGAAATGTCGAACTGGTCAATAAACTTAAATTGTGTAAAAAGGAGAAATAGAAAGTCAAGTAAGAGCAGACTGAATCTCAAGTCTTGATTGGGAAGTTAAAATCTGATAAGGAGATTTTATGTAAAAAAAAAATTTTCGGTGTAAAAGAGAGAGAAACGACTTGATTGAAACATGTGAAAATTATAAAGATAAAATTGTTAATATTAAAATAAATTTACATGAGAATGTCGAGTCAAATAAATGTTTTGAAACTAAGTTAATTAAATTAGAATGTGATTTTGATATTTCTAATGCTACTCTTGAGAAATTTAATGCAGAATCAAAAGTTTTGAATGACATTCTAAATGTATAAAAGTTGGCAAATGATCGAGCTGGTCATGGATATACTAGTGGAGCTTTTTTTTAAAATTTTACAGGTAAAATTAAATTTATTAAATCTGTTACCCCTACACCTGCTACTAAAAAACTAGTTATCCAACCAAATCTTCATTCGCCTAAGGTTATTGTTCAAGATTTTACGCCAAAAATTAATGTTCTTAAATTTGCAACTAGGAATAAATTTGTACCTGTGTGTCATCACTGTGGAGTTAAAGGTCATATTAGATCTCATTGTTTTCAGTTGCGTGATATTTTTGATTCATATTCTGAATATTTTCATATTCTTAAAAAAAAAATAGATTATTTGACCAGATGCATGATTCTAGGAATAGACTGAATTATTCTAAGATTAGGAGAATTGTTTTTAAAACACAGACTATAAATAATTAGTCTAAATCTATGCCCAAATATTGTGATGTAAATGACCAAATCAAGTTTAGAAAAATTTGGATAAAAAAGACTGATCTAGACAGCTTTTTTGCAAGTTGAAATCTCTAGTTTTTTTTGTGTGGTGTTTTTTGAGTCATGTCATGTTTTTTTATTTTTTATGTTTTTTGGTTTGTTTGTTTGAGTTGTTTTTTTTATTTGAGTTTTTTTGGTTTTTTTTGCCGTATATGAAAAAAAATTTTGTAGGGAACTTTATTAAGGATTGAGTACCTTATTTGTACATTTTTTTTTACTAAAATTTCATAATTTAGGTTTTGAGATTAACTATCGCACCAATTTTTAGGTTCATTTAGTTTATAGCGGATAGAACTTTTTCAGATATGAATCTATTATGTACACCACTTGAACGTTGATAGATGCAGAGATTTTTCGAATTTGGAATCAAATTTTATCTATGAATCTTTCTTATCTTTTAGTTTTTTAAATTTTCATAAAATGACCACTTAGTGGCGACTCACTTGAACTTAATGTTTAAACTCTCTTATCCTTTTGTTTATATATATTGGGCATGAGAAAAGAGCTACTTATGTGAACTTTACTTTTTCTTTCGTACTAGTGTGAAAGCTACCAATAAGAGTATGGAAAAAAAACAGAAACATAAAAGAAAAAAAAAATACAGTCTTTAGTTGAAGGGGAAGTTAACCCATAAAAGTGAATTTGGTTAAAATTAGTTTGACTTTGTGAATTGATTGGTTTCTGATAAATAAATGTTACTCAACTATATAAATCCTATATAGGATTTGATCTTAAAGTCTAGAGATGTTTCAAGTCTCACACACACACACATACACACACACTACTTTATATAGAATATATTCTAATTGTGTTCGTTCATATATGAATATAAAGTTTATTAAATTTTGTGTGTTTTAATCATTTTGACTAAATTTTATGATTTTAAGTGAATAAAAAAATGCATAAGTCTAGTACTTATTTTTTAATCTTGTTCCCTACTTAAAAATATTTATTTTTTTTTCTTTTGTTTATTTGTCAATTCGTGATAAAAAGAGGAGATAGAAGTGATTGAGGAAGAGTGTTAAGTGTTGGAGTGTTAAGTGTTAATTTTTTTTTGAGTTCTTGGTTAAGGGGGAGTCGTAAATTTTTTTTAAGTGCTAATTTTTTTGAGAGTTTAGTCTGAGGGAGAGTATCTATTTTGTGTGTGTTTTGTTTGTGTCGTGTCAGTATGTTTTTTCGTATCGGTTTGTTAACTTGATTTATTAGATTAGTTGGTTTGCTGAGTTTTATCACAAAAATGCCAAATAGGAGAGATTGTTAGGAATTTTGACCATGGTCTAATTCGTTTTTAATTCGAAAAATATGTGACAAATTATTGTTTAAATTATTTATATTTTATTCGTTAATATTTTGACACTTGTTCTTTTGCAGTTGTGGTTTGATATTGCAGCGCAGCAAAAAAGGAGCAGAAAATGTCGAAAAGTTGCAAACAATGTCAAACTGCTCGACAAATCGATTGAGCGGTTTATCAAGTGATCAAGTTCAGCTTTCAGTATTTCAGAAGTTTGCAAAAGTTATAGAGAGTAAGGCTTGACCGATCGATCGGTAAAATAACCGATCAAGCGGTCCTAAACGCGTCAACTTTTTTTTAAAAGTTAATTTGGCAGCTAAGTTTTCGGGTGTATGTTATAAATAGGTAGCTAGAGTTTCATTTTTATAAGCCTCCATTATTATTGTTATAATTTCAAACCGCCAGAGAGTTTCAAAGATTATTTAACATACTCGCAAACCAATTTACAACTTGATTAATATTTATCTTCAGCGCAATCAAGTCAATCATTAAAGATTCAAATTTTCAACGATCTATTTGTATTCGTGGAGTCGCTTGAGAGGATTCTCAAGTGTTGAAATCTGGTAGGGGATTCCGTCAATATTGAAATTCGGTGGTGGGTTCCAGCGACAGTTACACATATGAGTTGGTGCACGTGGATTCAGTAAAAATAGGTTTACTACCATTGGTTGTGGGTGCAATGTCATAATTGTAAAAATTTTTTGTAATCAACGTTTGATATAATATTTGATTTCCTAGACTTAAAGTGGTTTTATGGTTTTTACCCGATTTGAAATTTTTCACGTATAAATTGCCGTTTCGTGTGTGATTGTGGTTGTTTTATTTTTTACTTGTGTGATTGATTGGTTTAAGTTCATTTGGCTTCTTTAATTAAATTGACTAGTGCAAATCAGTCTTCAAATGGAGTTTTTCAAGAATGAATAGATCTTTCACAAAATCATCATTCTATCTCATTGTTCATTTCAATAAACCAAACAGAGTCTAAAAATAAATTTTATAAGAATGTATGTGTATAAAAATGAAGTTAAAATATGAATAATGAGTTTGAGTGGTGTATGAGTTGGTTGGTAGCAATTGATGAGTAGAGCCAATGGAATGGAGGCTAATAAGGCGGTGGTGGTGGCGGTGGTGGTGGGGAGGTGTTGGAAACTGCTACGGAGGAGCAGTACTGCTCCCATTTTTGTCATGTGAGAAGTAGACAGCGGCATTAATAGCTGGATTTTGTTTCTTCAGTTATAAGCCAGGCCCCACCCCACCCACTCCCTTCCAACCCCTCTTCAACAGACAATAGATGCTTTTCTTTCCCCCTTTGTTTTGCACTACTTTTTTTCTTTCTAATTTCTATCTCCCTAGCTAGCTCTAATTTACATTTTTTTTGTTTTTTTTCTTGTTTGTTTTTTTATTTTTTTATGAGAAGGTTGGTACCTTAGTGCATGATGGTGCTATTTATTTGTTTAAAACATAGTGCTCTCAATAAATTAAAAAAACAAATAGATACATACTAGCTAATTTAGTAGATCACTCTTATTTTCATTTAACCAACTATTTTATCCCCCAAACCCTGACGGGTATCACAATTTGTCAGGCCTTGATTTTACTTTTTAATGATCATTGATTCAAATCCTTTCAGGGCTACTGGAGGTTTGCCCAATTGTTAATTTCAGCGTCTTGAAATTAATCGAGATGCGTGCAAATTGACCCGAATACCCTGTTATAAAAAAAAAAATAAAATAATTGTATCCCTCGCAAGAGTTCTTCATCGTAAAAAGAAAAATTAATTTTGTCCCATTTAAAGTATTTCTAATTTGATTATTGAATGAAAGAAAATTATTAAGCCTGTGTTTGGCCTATCTTAAAAGCCAAGTTTTTTGACTTTTTTTACCAAAAAAAAGTCACATGATTTGGCTTAGCTTGATTTTTTAGCTTTTTTATCTCACAAAAAGTCATGATTTGACATTTAATTTTTTACAAAAAAAATCAAAAAAATTAAAAATTACTAAAAAAAATTAATTCAAACACAAACTAAGTATTTTTCGAATATCAGTTGGCATACTCATAACAAATGAGAGTCCCATAGTCACTGATAATGATTGTTAGTTTATTAGATGACGGTGTTGCCCTTGGGCTATTTAGTTTATTAGATGACTGTGGAATACAATGATAATGATTCTGTTAAAATATTAATTCCAATGCTTGATTAGTTAATAAAAATACTAGAATGTCAAATTTAAAAATAATCACTATTTTTTTATTTAATATAATGAGAATTCCAATACAAGTATCGAGAAATTATTATTCAATTTCAAATAATATCATTCCATTGAACTCAATACCATATTAAAGTACTTTTTGCTATGATAATTAATAGGTGAGAGCACTACATAAGCACTATGTAATCAATATATAATAATAAGAAGAGAAATTTTAGAATTAGTTATTTTTTTAAATATCATAAAAAAATTAGTTCCAGCACTTTTTTTAATAGATTAGGTCCTATTAGGTTTAAAATTATTTTATTATGGCCAATATACCCCTATTAAAAAATTCTCTCTCCTTATTTGGAATCTTTAAGTATGATTTCTAAAATATTTTCAAAGCTGGTGTATCTCTTAAAATAAATAATTTCTCTCTCTCTCTCTCTCTCTGTTCAATAAAAAATCAAAACAAAACATGATACCAGAAAATCACAAATAATACAGAGATTTTTGCAAGAACACCCAACTGATATAAATTACAACTAATACATTTATCACTTCACGGCAAATACTCAGCCCAGAACTCGCAACTGATACAATTTACAACAAAAACATTTATCACAAAAGTCACTACTCACTTTCCAAGTGATGCTTTTAGGATTTCACCACTCGCGAAAACCACTACTGAGATAAAGATTTTTGTAAGAACACTTAACTGATACAACTTATAAACGATGCATTTATCACTTCAAGCCAAATATTCAGCCTAGAATATCCAATTGATACAATTTACAACAAATACATTTATCACAAGATCACAACTCACTTTTCTAATGATGCTTTTAAGATTTCATCACTAGTGAAAATCACAACTAAGACAGAGATTTTTACAATAACACTCACCTGATACAATTTACAGTCGATACATTTATCACTTCAAACCAAACATTCAGCCTAATACACCCAACTGATATAATTATAAATCACAACTGATACATAAATTACTTCACCAGACATAAACAATCGAATGGTAAAATCGCCAAAAATCAACATAAAAAACCCACCAATAGATTTGAGATGATTCACGTATTTTCTTGCGTGGGCATCGAATTATTTTTCCCATTTTGCCATTATTGGCTCTTCTTCTTCTTGTAGTCAAGACACGGGAATTTCTAATACCCAAACACGATGACATGGCATAATTTGGTTGGAGCCCCCAACAACCTATGCGGATCCAATCTATACGCTAGTGCAGCCCATACTCAACCCAAACAAATCCCCCTCCTCCTCCGTAGAGACCACGCCGGCGATAGTTGTTGAGCTTGTGCTTCTTCGCCCCTTCTCCGACGAAAAACGTCTTCCCTAAACCACCAAACCACACAGCACCATGAGAGAGAGAGAGAGAGAGAGAGAGAGAGAGTAGGGGATTTTGATTTTGACGACGAGGCTTTTGATTTTGATGACGAGACTTGATGACAGAGGCGACGAAGTCAGCGACGGCAACGGCAACGACAGAGGCGACGAAGTCAGCGGTTGTAGCGAGGGGAACACCCAGGAGAAGTGACTGGAGCAAGCGGCGACCACGGGTGATGGCGATTGGCAGCTAGAGCATGCGGTGACTGGAGACTGCGGCGAGGAGGTTGGCGACGGTGGCAATTTCGGTGATGGTGGTTGCTTTCGGAGCCTATATATATCAATGAGTACACGAGTGAATTTTGGACATTGAGATTTACTCTATTTTCAAATTATTTCTGCTTAAATCTCGGGATTTTTTGTTCATGCAATCAAAATTTTTGGAGGCGCAAAAACTAAACATTGAGGGCACTTTGATCACGAAATCATCGTTTGGGACTGAAAACATGAAAGAAAAAGACTAGGAACTAGGGATTAAAACTCTTTTATCAACTAATAAAATGATCTCTCCTAAAATTTCTCTAATAATAATAGTAACCCAAAAGTGTTGAATAATTAGTAATAGGTACCGGCAACTGAATAATTGCTTAACTTTGTATTAATAATGGTTTGCATTTTATATAAAATTAATGAAAGGAAGTGAATGATGAAACCCAAATTGGAGCCTGACTTTTGATTTATAATTGGTTCCCACAAGTTTGATTGGTGAGTCGTCATTGCACAACTCTCACTGATCAGCCTACCTTTTTCATTAAAAGAAAAGTTCAAACTTCTTTTCAAGAATGGAATGGTTTTCTCAAGCAAAAGCTACATAAAAAATAAAACAAAGAGTAGGCTTTATTTAGAGTGTGAAGATATATATATATATATATATTACTATTATTATTATTATGCACATTGTTTGATGAAAAGTATAATGCTAATTTCCATTTATGGTAGTCAATGTTGTGGCTTTATATAGAAAGGATCAACTAAAAAGATAGGCGGATCCTTCCTCCCACGCTCCTAAAACACCCGACAGCTTAAACAAACTCTCTCTCTTTCTTTCTCTCTCTGTGGAATAATTTGGGCGCAAAAGCGGCACCACTTGGCAACTTGATATTGTCAAAGTTGTACCCAACATCAATCACATGTTCACATGAAAAATTATTAGGCATTTTGGAAGTATCATTGGGTATTAGTTGCCTGTTATTTTTAGTAAATCAGAATTTGCGATGCATATTAAATAAGTTTATCATGTCTTATTTGTCAACAAATGTAGGCTAAAAGTATTTTATGCATAATATTTCTTGATACATAATTAAATAAAAACATTATATAGACAGTGTCACGTGGTAATAATTAGTCTATTGACAAACCCCATCAAAATACTAATATAAAAAGTGATTAGGTTCAATTCATTAACTAATCATATTTAAAAAAAACACCATATGACATTATCTTCCTTACATACAATAATTACTCTTTTCAATAAGAGTATAGAGAACTTAAATAGATATGGGTCCTACTAAGAGTATCATCAACACTAATATTTTATTTAGTTAAAAGAAATATATTTTAAAAGTATAGTTTTTATTTGGTTAGTTTTTTTATGCATCTATTCTAATACCAGATATTTTGGCAAGAAAACTAAAAATATATATATATATATATATATATATATATATATATTAGTACACAATTAGGTACGTGGTTAATTATGTGACATATTTCTATTGGTCTAATTAATTAGTTTAGCTAGCAAAAATTATAGCCAAAACAATGAAATTAATGTAAAATAACTAGTGAAATAGAGAGTTTATTTGATTAATAAAAATTATGGTAAATTATTTTTACATCCTCTGAGATTTATTGATCAAATATCAATATGTATTTAATCAAATTATATTGTCTTAGCAAAATATTGGTGTTGTCTATTTATCATTCACTTTTTAAAGATGAAATGTAATTTTTTGAGACACTTAATAATATTCAATTAATTTTATTTTTTATATAAATAATCTACAAAGTGAAAATAATAAAATAAATAAATTCAATTATTGAAATAGATACACTTTAAGCTCTTAAATACCTAATAATTTTTGAAATTTTTCATGATGTCATCTACCTAGAAAAATAAACTGGTTATTTCCGTTAACAATATAAATCCAGCCAACATTCATGATAGAAGAGGAGAGTATAATTTTAAGAATAGTGTAATTTTAAAAATTTCAGAAAAATTGCCAGTCTTTTTAATAAAAAGACAATAAATCTCAAAAGAAATAAATATAATTTATCCAAATTAATATCAATACACTTTTAGAACAATTGAGCCTACTATTTTCACATTCATATTAAAAGATATTCGGACATTATTTATCCATTATCATCGCTCATAGTTAGCATTTTCCATAAGATATATATACAAAGAAAGATGAAGGAGAAAGGAAATTTGCAAGTGGGAAAAAAAGAGTAAAAGATTAAAAGGAAGAAAGAAAACCCTCTCCTCTACAGTACAAGAGAGTGAGAATCTCCTAAATAACAATTTCCACATCAATTCTCCAAGGGTGGGTGAAAAAAATAATGGGGGAATTACGTGCTGTAATCAATGAACAATGTGGGTAGATATGAGAGGGTCTGTTTCCTGTGGAACTGACTTCACCAACTCATCATTAGTGCACAAAATCTCTTCAAGATTAACCATCTTCTTTGCTTCCTTAATGGCAGACTCCGTCGGCGACAATACCGGTAATGAGGCAATGTTAGCTGAAGAAGAACAAGACGAAGACGAAGATGAAGAAGACGACGACGACGACGACGACGAC
This sequence comes from Heliamphora pulchella, assembly GCA_032270985.1. Taxonomy (NCBI): domain Eukaryota; kingdom Viridiplantae; phylum Streptophyta; class Magnoliopsida; order Ericales; family Sarraceniaceae; genus Heliamphora; species Heliamphora pulchella. The sequence goes on from JAULJZ010062189.1 coordinate 12,068, forward strand.
GAAGATTGTGTCAGCTCTCTTGCTCTCTCTGCTAGAACCCTCCAATCTGTTCTACACAGAACATAGAGCATGAGGAAAGCACAGGACGCCTGAGCTGCCAGCAAGCCAATCCAAAGCCCCGCAAAACCCATTTTGGCCACAAACCCCATGAACATGGCGACAGGAAAACCCACCAAGTAAAACGAACCCAAGTTGATATTCGCTCCTATGGTAGGCCTTGCGCTGCCTCTCAGCACCCCACAACCGGTGGTTTGCGGGCAATTCCCAAGCTCACACAGTCCGGCGATGGGTAATGCTATCGCCGTCAGCTCCAGAATCTCAGCATCATTTGTGAAAAACCTTCCCCATCTGTGCCTCATCAGCGTGGTGAACAACATGGCGGCGAGGCCTAACGCCGCAGCGCAGGCGAGGGACACGATCGTCGAAATGCGGGCTTTTGTGGGGCGGTTTGCGCCGAGCTCGTTTCCAACTCTGGCAGAGACTCCAAGGCTTAGAGCCGAGGGGAAGACGTAGACTAAAGAGGTGGTTTGGATGAGAATACCCATTGAAGCAATGGTTGCTTTTGGATTGGCAAGAAGTCCACAGAGCAATATCATGAACTCGTACCACCACCACTCGAGGCAGACGGAGCCGCAGGTCGGCACGGCGAACGCGAGCAAAGACGACCATCCCCGGAGGCAGTCCATGCTCGGAGCAACCCACGAGTCCTTGTACACGCCGGAGAAGTAGATGAATGAGCATAGGAGGAGGAAGAGATTGAGGTTGGTCCAGACCATGGCTATGGCGACTCCGGCAATACCCATCTTGAAATACACCACTAGAATGAAATTAATCGGTACATGGAGGAGAACAGAGATCGCGGAACAGTAGGTTACGGGTAATGTGATGCTTTGGGTCCGGAGATAGATGCGAAGTGGGTGGAGTAGAGAGAGGAAGAAGAGGTCTGGAATGGCGAAAAGGATGAAGGTATGTGCCGTGGAGGAGATTTCTTGGTCTTGGCCACACCATAAGAGGATTCTGTTCATGTTGAGCCACATGAAAGAGATGGGTATGGAGGTGGAGAGTAGGAGGAGCACCGTTCTTTGCAAAGTCAGGCCCAGAAGCTTCCATTGTTTTGCGCCGAAAGCTTGTCCGCAAATGGGTTCCATGCCCATGGCCAACCCGGAGATAACAGAGTAGCCGGTAATGTTCGCGAACCCGATGGAAAGAGAGCCGCCGGCGAGCTCGAGCTCCCCAAGATAGCCAAGAAAGAGCATGGAGATCATGGCTCTTGAATAGAGTAATAATCCTGTCAAAGCTGTTGGCCCTGAGATCTTCCCTATGGCTTTGATTTCTTCCAGGGCCTAAACGTCAAGAAACCAATCAAGAAAATGTAAGAAAGCGAGCGTCTGAGTGTCTTTTAAAAG